>VWPU01012896.1:0-57302 GCA_013398955.1 Callaeas wilsoni | reverse complement strand
CCACCCCGGCCGGTGGCGGGGCACTGTGATCGGTTACCTGAGCTGTCCGTCACCCCCGGAGGCGGGGTTTGAGGCGAAATTCAGATGTGATCGGTAGTAGGAGATGTCCGTCGCCAGTGAGGGCAGGGCTGGCGGAGGCCGCGCGTTGTGACAGGCTGCGGGAGCTGTCCGTTACCGCTCGGAGGCGGGGCGGTGGGAGGTGAAGGGCGGAGGGTAAAGGGCACGCGGGTGTCATGGAGACGGGGCCCGGCCCGGAGCCGGCCCTGCCCAGCCAGGGACCGGCCTTGCCCCGCCGCCCTCGCGGTCCGCCCGCTGCGCTTGGGCCGCGCTGTAGCAGCTTCGGGGTTGGGGTGAACCCGCTCCCCCCGCGGTGTCCGCCAGCCCGCGCGGTTCCGCTCGTCTCCGGCTGCGCCTCATCCCCTGCTGCCCAGCGTGGCCGTGTAAGTCCAGCCAAGCAGCTGTGAGGGCATCCCCGAAATAACGGGGGCATCCCCAAAATAACGGCGCCCCGCTCCAGCGCCCCGGGCAGACCCTGGCACGGCCCGAGGGACCGGGCTCCTCTCGGTGCCGCCTGCCTCGCACTGCTCCGGCCACGGCAGAGACGCTTCTCCTGCGGGGATCCTCCGCTGCCTCGTAAGGGTTGGGCTGCACAACGCTGCTCCCCCCGCAGGGGCGTTACAAGGGTCTCCTCCTGGTTTCACCGGACACCGGAGCCCCCTGCGCAGCCCGAGGGGTTGCGGTACGACAACTCCAGCCTGTGCCGTGCCTGCTCCCGCCGGGAACACCGGGAACCGGTGCCGGCACACTGGGTTTGTGCAGTGCCAGCTCAGAGGAACCACGATGCCCCTGCCTCCAGCCCCGCTGTGCCCGCGGGTCAAACCCTTTGGCAAAGGGATGGAGCCAGACTCGGCTGGGATTGCAACGTGGAGCACCAGCTCCGAGAGCTGAGCAATTATTCTGAGGCAGGGCAAGACAAATCCATAAGTTCTTTCTTTCCGCGAGAGCTGCTGGCACTGCACGGATCCCAAAGCACAGGTGGGAGAGCCCTGAGCCCGCTTTTGGGGGCCTGAGCAGGGTCACAGCCCCCTGGGTCCCCAAGCAGTCAGAGCACAGCGACGCTCCAGGGCTTGTTTGTTCAAGGGATTTGAGCCCGGGAAGGGTCGGGAGGAGGGTCCAAGGGCTCCGAAGAGGGGGTGCAGAGGAGGGGGCTGCCCTGCCGAGCCCTCCACTCCCGCTAGCACCACCTTTCCCTTCTCCCTCCCTTCTGTCACCGCAGCACCTGGCCCCGGGTGATTTTCTCCAGTTTTGGCACCGAGTCCAAAGTGCTGGAACCCATCCCCCAAATTCTGGTAAGTGCTGTGCATCCCCTTCCCGAGGTGTTCCCAGCAGAGGGAGGGCAGGATCGGCTAGAGGAGCTCCTGGCACTCCACACTCTGCTCCCTGCCCATCCCGCTGCCTCTCCCTGTCCCACCAGAGTGGCAGAACAATCCCCCCTGAAAGGCAAAATCCTGCTGGACTTTCCAGGAATGGGCCACTGGAGCGGGGCAATCCAGGGGCTCACATGGGGTGTCCCCAGGAACCCCTGAGCACCCCAGCCCTGTCCCCCATTGAGGCTGCGGGTGCATCAGGCAAAGCCAGAGGCTCTTGGGCTTTCCGAAATATTTACACCGATATCGTCCCCTCCAGCGGGGAGGTCACAAGCCGGGGGAACCGGCTGAGACCTGCCACGCTTGTGGCACATGGGGCACTGCAGGAACACAACCCCCGCTGTCCCCTCACCCTGCACAGCCCCACAGCCTGGCCGAGGGGCACAGAAGGGTCTATCCGGATATGGGATGGTTTTGTGGGACTGTGGAACTCCAGCGTGGCCCCTGCCAGGTCCCATCCCTGCCCCCTGCACGGCCCCGGGCCCAGCCCAGCATTTCTGGGACCCCGCACGGGGCAGGGTCTGTCCCCTGGCTGCCTCTTCCCGGAGCTCTGGGGGCACAGGGCCAGCTGGCGGCCGGGCTCTGCACCCCTCACCCCACGGAAAGTCAGGGGATTTCCAGGCTCTGGGAAAAAAACAGGAACTGGCAGCGGGCAACAGCAGCCAGGCGCACCCCGATGTGGAGGTGCTCTCCAGCAGAGCCCCTGGGATCCGGGCCCCAAAACTCCCATCTTTGTCCCCATTTCCTGAGACTGGGTGTCTCGCAGGGACCAGCTGCCTGGGAAGGGCTGTTTCTGGAGAAGCCAGGCTATTTTCCAAGGACATTGCTCCTGTACAGGGGCAAACACACCAGAGCACAGCTCAGCCGTGTCCCCACACCTCCCACCAGCGCAGGCACAGGACAGCCCCAGTGCTCCCAGCCCAGCCCAGAATCACTTCTGCTTCATCCCCTCTTGGGGTTTCCTGTGTGAATTGGGATCTGGGCTGGGATGGGAGGAGGAGGAGATCCTGGTAAGGGAAATCTGGGTTTGGTGGTTCTGGGAGGAGGCTGGTTCAATGCTGGATGGATCCCTGTGTGTTCTCCCACTGTATTTATTTATTTGTATTTGTGTAACACCAAATAAAGAGCTGGGGGAGATTTAGAAGAAGAATCCCTGTAAGAAAGATATTTTGGAAAGTGTGACAGGATTGCTGTGATTAATTACTGTGTGCAAATGAATGAAGCCTCGGAGCAGCGGGATTAGCAGGGAGAGAAAGGGACTGAGCCCCACACGGCTGTCACAGACCTTCCTGGTTCCCCCTTTGCCTCTGGTAGGCACCCAGTGTTCCCAAGGACTCAGTGTTAACGTGGTCCCCGTCTGCCAGCACTTCCCTTTTTGGGGATAAATTGGTTCCTTCTGGCTGCTGCTGTGCTGGTGTAAAAACAGACCCATCTGGGAGGCTTTTGTGTGATCCCTCGGGATGTTGTTCCTACCCTGGAACTGCAATCCCACGCAAGCTATGGGAAATTAAAAATATTAAAAGGCCCGGTGTGGGGAAAACGAGTGAGGAGCCCGGGGTGGCCAGAGCAGGTCATTCTCCAGCCCTGCGATTCATTTAATTCCTACAGCAGGACTCGTGGCATGGCAGTGGGCAGAATTCTTGGAAGCTGCTCAGGGTTTGAATGTTTCCAGCTCTCCTGTGTCCTCTGTGGGTTGAGCTGCTGCCCCGGTCCTGCAGGAAGGAAAAGTGAGAAATTTTCTTTCTTTTTGCGAGGAAAAGGGCTGGACAGACTCCACTCGAGCTGTGGGCAGGTGCTGACGGTGCGTGCAGCCAAAGCTGCTCCAGGACTTTGGTTTCCCTCCCATTGCCACCCCGTCCTGGGATGGATGGAGGGATGGATGGAGGGATGGATGGATGGATGGATGGATGTGGGACGCAAGGCAAGCGCTCCGGATCCGCACCGGTATCCACAGGAGCCCCCCAGGAGCCCCGCGGGAGCCCCCGAGCCGGGTGTGGGCCAGGAGCCGCGCTCAGGGCAGCGCCCGCTCCTGAACGGGGACGAGGGGTCTGAGGGGGAGCGGCAGCACCGGGGACCGGAGGCTCCTCTACCCCGGGGGTTCCTTCGGCCCCGGGCCTCTGCCGATCTCCGGAGCCGCTTCCCGGCGCCCTGGGCCTCGCTGCCCGTTCGCCACCCGGGGCCGCCCTGGCGACTCCCACCGAGACCTGGTTCCGAGCCCTGCCTCTCGTGCTTCCCAGCCCGGTTCTCCCGTTCCCCCGCTGCCCACTCCCGGTTTTCTCTCGGTTGCCACCGCCCCTTTCCCCGGAAGCTCTGTGGCCTTTCCAACATGGCGGACCCGGAAGCGGCGCCAGGCGGCGGCGGCCAGGCGGGAGCCTGAGCCCCGGAGCCCCCGGGACCCCCGGCGCCCCCCGCGCCCCCCGGGCACAGGTAAGGGCCGCCCGCTCGCTCCCCTCGGGGCTCGCGGCTTCCTTCACCCCGGCCCGGTCCCTCCGTGGGCGGGGGCCGCGGGCCCCCTCGGGCCGGGCTGGGGGGTTCGATGGGGACACGGCCCCCGGCCGGGCCTGTCCCGGGAGCGGTCGGTCGGTGCTGCGGAGAGTCCGGGGGTTGCGGGGCTCGGGCCGGGCCCGGAGCAGCCTGTAGAGGCGGCAGCCCCGGCCCCGCTCCCCCCGCGCTTTGGCCGCCCGTGTCCCCCACGCGTGTCCGTCCTTCGTGTGGAGCGGGGCCGGGGGGGCTCGGCGGGGACCGCTCGGGGCTGTGCCGGCACCGGCAGCGCGTGTCTGCATCGGAGAGAGCCGGAGATGCTGTGGAGCCTCTGTTAGCCCGATCCCAGCAAAGCCCAGACCCGTCCAACCCTGTCCGAGCCGAGTCCGGACAGGGAATTGCCCCGGCACAGGCGGGGTGGCCACAGCCAGCGAACCCTCGTGCTTCTGGCTCCCTGTTCAGCTGCTTTTCCACAGAGCGCTGTAAAAACTGCACAGCGATCGCAGAATCATGGAATGGTTTGGGCTGAAAGGACCTCAAAGCTCATTCAGTTCCACACCCTGCCATGGGCAGGGACACCTTCCACTGTCTCAGGTTGTTCCAAGCTCCGTCCAACCTGGCCTTGGGCACTTCCAGGGATGGGGCATCCACAGCTTCTCCGGGCAACCTCTGCCGGGGCCTCCCTACCCTCACAGGGAAGGATTTCCTAATATCTGATCCAAACTTCCTCTCTATCAGTGTGGAGCTGTGAATCCATCATGCACTGAGCTCCTGCTGTGGTGCAGCCCGTACTGGCCCAGTTCAGAGCCTCTGTGATACAGAACCAGTGCTGTCAGATCGTTAACTGGGCTGATACCGGAGGCTTCACCTTATTAAATACCAGTGCCAGGTCTAAAACTCCTCAAAGTAACCCTAAATTCCGGAGTAAGAACTGTGGCTCTCCCTTAGCAGTCTTGATTTACAGTGAAAATGAGATGGGCTGGGCAGGGCAGGTCCTGCAACTTCAGCACTGGCATCCTAAAGCTGGGATCCAAACCCTCAGAGGGTTTTCTGATCCGTGCACTGGCCCTGGGGTGAGTCTGGAAGGCAGGAGGGTGTCAGCCGTGCCTCTTTGGGGCTGTTCCTGCTGCACATCATCCTGGTGGCCTCGGAGCATCGAGCTCCTCCTGAGCCATGCAGGAACGACTGAACCAAGAGCAGCTGGTGGTTGGAATGTTTAGGTGGAAAACGATGTGCTGATACTGTTGCTGTGGGGTTTGGGAGTGCTGTGTGTCCATGCAGCACTGCCAGGCTTTGCAGAGCTCCATGAACTGCCAGCTAGATCCTATGGAACCTGAGCTCTGTTGTCTATGCCAATAGCTCTTTACTTGATGGGGGTCTGTTTGTTGGATGTTTACACCCTGATTTTCCTAAAATAAGCCGGTACTTGTTTCATTCAAACGTTGCTGGGAGGTCTCTGCACAGGAGAAAACCGCACTTGTCACCATGAGAGTCTGGACCCTTCAGGAAAGCCTTCCAGGCCTAACTGGGAGGTTTATACTCTCCTGAGACATTTTTTCTGTTTAAAACCTAAAACTCTTAAGCCTTTTTTGGCTGCACGATTGAGGTCTGCACAGGTGTGGGTGTGATCAAGGTGAACGCACACCTCTCACAGAGCAGGTGCACGCTGAGCCTGCCTTAAGGCTGCCCTGATCCGTAGGGAAGTTGGCTTTGATGTCCTGAAGTGGTTTTTCCACCATGAGTGGCTGCGTGTGAAACGGAACGTCGGGACCTGCTCAGGTCCAGAGGGTTTCTCCCGAGTGTCTCTTGGGAGTGAAACTGGGGAAAAAGCGTAAAGAATTTGGGACCTGGATTTTCCTGGCTCCTGACCTCGCTTAGCCAAGTTCTTTGTGGAAGGGGAGCAGCCCCAGTGCTCCCAGTGCCCTGCTCAGGCTCTGCGCGTGCTGGGGAGTGTCCGAGCCCCTGTTTTTGGGATCATTCCACGTCTGAGCCACAGCCTCAGCCCCAGCTCCGCCTTGCAGGGATGTGTTTGTGGTTTGGGAATGTTGGTGCTGGATGTGTGAGGGTGATCCCGGCGGGACTGTGTATCCTTTGGGAATGTCAGTGCCACGTGTGTGAGGGTGTGTGATTCCTGCAGGACTGTGTATTCTGTGGCAATGTTGGTGCTGGATGTGTGAGGGTGATCCCGGCGGGACTGTGTATCCTTTGGGAATGTCAGTGCCACGTGTGTGAGGGTGTGTGATTCCTGCAGGACTGTGTATTCTGTGGGAATGTTGGTGCTGGATGTGTGAGGGTGTTCCTGGCGGGGCTGCGTCGCCTTCGGGGATGTACGCTCTTCGCGTGCGCGGGGCTGTGCTGATCGCAGGACTGTGTATTCTGTGGGAATGTTGGTGCCGGATGTGTGAGGGTGATGCTGGGTGGATTTACACAGGAACGTGCCGAGTTCCTTGGCAGAGCACGGGTGGTGCCTGGGAAGGCATTTTTGCCCTGTCCAGGAATAAGCCCGTGTGTTCTCCCAGGTGGAAAAGCGGGGACAGGTGGAATCTACCTGTGGGGAGCAGTTAATATTTTCTTGTAAGGGGGACTTTTCCCTCCAAAAAGCTGTATTTGATTGCTTTTCCCCTGTATGGTCTGAGTGTCAGACGAGGAGCAGTGAGCACTGATTAAAGGATCAAGCTCTCCCTTTTCCTGTCCTTGGAGGGCTGGTTTGTTCTTTTGCCTGCACCGCCACAGCTCTTGCAAGAACCTCTGGAATGATCCAGATTTTTCTTCCCTTTCCTTACAGACTAATTCCCACAGTTAATTGGCCACATGGGTTGTTCCACGCTGCAGCTCTGCATTGACTTGTGGTGCCCAGGTGATGCCAGGGTTTGCCCTGGAGCCTGGCAGTGCCGTGCCCCGCTCCAGGGCTGCAATGCCTGTGTCCTAGGAGCCTTTTCCATGCTCAAAGGATTCAGGAGATCAGGGTGGCTCAAAGTGCTGTCTTAGGATGCCCTGAAGCAATTCTGTTTTCATCACCCGTAATATGTGTTTTCCTCTCTGGTGTTCTCCTTTGCGCTTGTGACGCGACTGAGTCCTATTCCCATCTGCTTGTTTGGTCTAAACTTCCCAAAAATATGTCAAGGAGAAGCATGAAAGGGGAACTTGAAGGTGCCTGGGTGCTTGAGATGTAAAACTGGCTGTTCAGAGTTCCGTAGTGTTGAGTTCCCATTTCTCTGGGGCCGTTACATCCTGACCGTATCCCGCAGAATTCCCTCCAGCTGCAGCTCCGTGGGTGCCCGTGCTGGGGCTTCCTTGAGTGGGTGGAGCAGGGTGGGGACACTTTGGGGCTCCCCCTCTGCTCTGTGGAAGTGAGGAGGGTGAGGGGAACTGATCCCTGAGCAGGAGGAAGAACAGGATCACATTCCCAAGGTGTTTTTGTTGTTCCCAGCGCACGGTAATTCATGATCGGCAGGTTTAGCTCCAGCTGCTCCAGGCAAGTCTGTGGGTTCCTGGCTGTCTTCCTTTAACAGAGGCAATTTAAAATACACCAACAAAGGCTGGAACACAACAGGAGGAAGTGCTGGTTGCATTTACTGGGCTGTTTGCACCTCTACTGATGACAGTTATCAGTGAGCCGAGCCCTCACCCCTGGCTCTGTCCACCCTGGTTACTGCTCAGCAGTTCTTTGTGTGTTCCCAATTGGAATTTTCCTGCTGGAGTGCTGGTCCGAGAAATGCCTAAAAAGCTCAAGCTGTTAAAAGCTGAAATTTGTGCTCTGTAACCTCCAGACGTGATGAATTCCAGAGGAATTCCAGTCTGGAGCTGCCCCTTAGTGCCTGTGCTGACAGCAAACATTTAAGCGAACTGTTTGGAATATTGAAACTGTTTTGGAGCTCAGTGATAGGATAAAATCACTCAGGGGCTTCGTCATCCTGTGCAGGGAGCTGCTTTCACTTTCAAACCTGTGCTGCCCGGCCAGGAAGGAAAATGTCCAGTGAGACTTTTCGGGTCACACCCTCCCTCTGGATCTGGGGGATCGCTGCTCTTCCGTAGCGCTGCTGCAAGAAAACGTGGCTGAAGTGGTTGGGAACGGTCTCTGTGTGCTGCTGCTGCTGCTGTGGGCTGGGCTTTCCTCTCCCAGCCCTCTCCCAACAGCAGAGCTGGGATCGGGAGCCTCCTCTCCAGGGATTTGCTGTAACAGCGGATGCTGCTGCTTGGTCGGAGTATGTTTGGTAAGAGAAGTGGTGGAAAAAAAATTAAAAAGTTTGCTCTAGCAGTTCCCTCGCTTTTGTGGGCCTCTGTGTTATCAATGTTTACTGCCACAGCAGCAGGATGGGATGTGGAAGTGGAAGCACTTTGGAACTTGCTGATTTTTATGGTTTTCTGTGATGTGGCTGCCTGGAGGATGGCAGGATAGGCACAAACCGAGGACTGTTCCCATTTCTCTGTTCTCGTGCTGGGTGTTATCCTGCTGTCCTCAGGCTCACGCAAGTCTCTGACACTGGATTTAGTGAGTTCTTTATTTAGTTTTTTCTTGGAATTTGGGTGTGTAAGCTGGACAGCAGCCCGTGGCACTGGAGCGTGGCTCGGAGTGAGAGCTGGGCCAGCCTCCGTGTTCATCACCAAGAGCTCTTTTTGCAGCACAAAGATTTGGCAGGTGCAGGTTGGATTTTGGGGTGTCCAGCGAGTGCTGGTGCCGTTCTCCTTGGGTAAGGAGTTCCCTCAGCATCCTCCAGGACTGAGGCGTGGCTGGAATGGTGCCAGCTGCAGAGTGAGCTCTCGGTGCCTGTTTTTCCCCCTGTTCTCAATGCTTGGATGTATTTTGCAGTTGCACTACAGCCCCCCACAAACCAAGGCCCAGAGCATTCCGGCTTTCTTGTTAAGGAGTTTTCCTTCGTTTTGCCAGTTGTGCAGTTTTCCTAGGGAGCTGGTGCTGCTTTAGAGGCAGCCTCTGCTCTGCAGGGTCCACCAGTGAGATCTGGTGGTGTGAGACACGAGCTAATGCGGAGCAGGCACGGAGGGATTCTGATATTGATTTTACCCTTCCGAAGTTCCTCTGGATGTGTAAGTAAAGCTGTATATTTGCTACGGCTCTTACGGGAATCACCGCTGCTGCTTTCCTCTCAAAAGCTGTTGCAAACAGGGGAAAGAAAAAAATGAAAAGCAGCAAAACCCCTGAAGCCTGGTGTAAGGAAGAGTCACAGGGTTTTACAGACACCAGAGGGGACATTGACCCCGAGACAGGCAAACCTCAGCCCTGCTTGGGTACAGCTGAGCAGGAGTTGAAGGGAATCTTTGCAAAATAGAAAAGGGAGACCTTCTCCCCACAAAAAAAACCCCAGACAATCCCTTTGGGAGCTCTGCACAGCATTCCATAGGTGGGATGTGGATGTTGAACTCTGCTTTTCACACAGAAGGTCCTCAGAACATGAGGGCTTTGCCTGTGACTCCACCACGGGCTCGGGGGTCCCGGCTGGTCCCTGTGGGCCCTGCAGCCCCCACGCAAGCCCTGCCCAGAGGGCACTGCTGGCACAGCTGCAGCACCACGAGAAGGCAGAAAGAGTCACTTTAATTTCACTTTCCATTGCACATGCCGCAGTCATTTTGTCCACCGCGAGGTCACTTATTTTTAAAGGGCATCGGAGTCAGAAACGGCTTTTCAAAAATATTCCTTGTAGCAAATAGCGTCTCCTGAATGATCAAAGCTGGCTCTTTTAAATTACAGCTTTGGTCTGTGCTCCACAGTGTTGTGTGTGACTGGATTGCTCCATCCAAATGTTTTGGCTGCTTAGATTTACTCAGCTTCTGGGGAGGGTCAGGGATGGCAGGAAGGGGCAAAGAAAGATTCAGTGGAAGTAAAGACATCACGGATGCTTTTCTCTGCTCCTCTGCTTGTATGGTTGCTTTCACCATCTCTTTTTTATTTTAATCCGTTAAATCCAGTTGGAAATTGGTTTCCTTTGGGATTATGGAGAATTTAGACGAAAATTAATCAGTTTGGAGGTTTTGACTGAGAAACGGCACTGGAGCCAGGGTGTTACTGTGGGGTTAATCCTGCCAGGACAATGCTCCTGCATTGGCATGAAAGTGCCAGAAACTGATAAATTCAGGAATTTGTGGCATTAATACTATTAATTTCAAAAGTATAACAGGGTACTGTCTGGTTTGACAGGTGTGGGAAGGGTCTTGGTGCACAGAAACATCTGCCTGGGAATTGGGGAGACCCCAGTGTGCCACGGGGTGGGAAATGAGGGTTCACTGCTGGCTCGGCGGTGTCCCACCTCCAGAGCATATTTTCAGGAAAACAAGCGATTTAGGGCAATTGATTATTACAAGTTTGCACCCAAGTGCAGAGTCTTCTTGTACATTAGATAGGCAAATTCCTCAGGCTGGGCCCAGCTGTGTGTGCAGTGACCCAGGTGATCTTAGGGAGCTGCGGGGCTCCTGCGGCGTGAGAGGCAGGAGAGGTGTGTTCTAGTTCCAGCCTGGGTGAATTCCAGGTGTGGTGGTAATGGAGAGCTCTGTTTCTCATAAAACCCTCTCTTTTCTGAAGAGGCAGCAGCATTTCTCAGCCTGGTGGCTGTTTGCTCATCTCTCAGCTATGTTTAAACTTACAAGCGTTTTGTTTTTTTTTTCCCCACCTCCCCTTTCACAAAACCTAAACGTGCCTTTCTTTCCCAGCCCAGGACATGGTGCAGGGTGAAGAGCACAGATAAAGGCGCTCCCACCGCTCACTCCACAGCCTGTCCCACCCTGCCAAGGACTCCATGCGGCAGGACACGGGCTGATGCCCTCAGCTCACCCCGCCATGGATGGGGGGAACAGCTTCCCGCAGCACCAGCAGCCGGGCGATGCCGTCTGCGGCATCCCCGGCCTCCGCTCCCAGCTCGCCGTGCCGGACGTGGAGGTGAGGCCCTGCAGGTCCTGGGGAGGGGGAGGCTGTGCCCAGGAGGGATCTGGGCAGAGCAGTCTGGCCTGGTAGATCCTGGGAGTCCTGGTCCGTGTGTACAGCAGCGATTTCCTGACTTCCCAGGCAGCTGTTGCAGGGGTGTGCAGGATCGATCAGAGAGGCTGAGGTTGAAGTGGGGAGGGAAAAGCGGGGCTGTGATTAAAACAAGGCCTCTTTGAAAGCTGCTGGGTGCCAGCTCCTTGAGGAGGGACTGAAGAGTGGACCCAGGATTGCAGACCTTGTTGCTACCCCAGCACATCTCTAGCAGACGTGTGAATCTGTGCCCGGGTCCAGCTGTCCCTGTTTCCAGAGCAGCAGAGATAAATAAGTTGTATTTGTCTTGATACAGCTGCTAAAACCAGGTCCCTGATACATTTGTCCAACAGGGCAAAAAGCAAGCTCTGTCCCAAAATAGCTGACACGTTCAGGGAGTTTTCTCTTTCTGTTTCAAACTCTGGAATGTGTCACATGTAGAGACACAGAGGTTCAAGCGAAGCCCAAGTGCCTGTTTCTTCAAGTACAAGGTTTCATTGCTTTGGGCACACAAAGAACAGATTAAAGGCTGCTGTGGAGCTGACTAAGGAGATACTGTGTTCTCTCCCTGATTTTATTGGTATGAGCTGAGCTAAGAGCTTCCCGTTAATTGGAGACTGTTCAGTGAAGTGGGAAGACAAAAGGCACAGAAGGACATTTTTGGGTGTGACCTCTGCTAGCCGATTTCAGGTTATTGGGGTTGGTGCTGACATCCCACAGAGACTGAATTATAGAATCACGGAGTCATTGAGGCTGGAAAAGACCTTCAAGGTCATCAAGTTCAATCTGTGACTGATCCGCACCTTGTCACCAGACCAGAGCACTGAGTGCCACATCCAGTCCTTCCTTGGACATCTTCAGGGATGGTGACTCCACCACCTTCCTGGGCAGCCCCTTCCAGTGCCGGATCACCCTTTCCACGAAGAAATACCTCCTGATGTCCAGCCTGAACATTTTTTGGCACAGCTTGATGCCATTTCCTCTTGTCCCTTCAGAGTGTCCTGTGAAAGGGCTGGGGAAGGGGACTGACCCTGGTGACCATCTGGGGACACTGGTAGGGGAGTAGGTTCCAAAGCTGAAACTCGAGTCCTGCTCGAGAGACGAGGAGCCACCTCTGCCTCTGGGAAGCACTGAGGGAGGGAAGCCATGGGCCTGACCTCAGATCTGCAGCTCTAGGTAACGATTCCAGGCCTCTGCTGCTCTAACTGTTGTGCCTTCTCCTTGCAGAATTCCATGCTGGCCGCCGACTCGTGGAGTAGCTGCTACCCAGTCTCTTTCCCAACCTCGTCTTTCCCATGTGAAAACCAGTGAGTGCTGTTCTCCTTTGTCTAATCCCCTCTGCTCTTTAACACCCTGTGATTCAACTGTTTCTTTACTGCTTTCCATGTTTACTTTATTTCACGATCTGATGGGGAAATAATTGCATCACGCACTGATCTTGTGGCATTTCAGACACTGCTGCAGCTTGGAAACAGCAGCAAACAGCTTTTTGTTTTTAAAAACGAGAGAAAACCTTTGTTTTCTAGTAAACCTGGAGGCTGCAGTTAAGGGAGGAACAGCCTTGGTTTAGCCTGGATTTGTGACACTAATGGAATTCTTGCAGATCTGACTGAGCAAACAGACCGGGCAGTCTCTAGCTTTGCACAGATGCGGAGGAAGGTGTTACCTGTACCAGGTGTCAGAGTTTGGGTGAAGTTAAAATCCTTTTCCATGTCACTGGAAGTGACTGACACTAACAGCCATGTCATGTCTGTACTGAAAAATGTTGTTTTCCATTTTCCCTCTTCGCAGTGAACCTCCATCCTGGATCACAAGGTGGGATGTGACAAATGTTTGGACAACATAAAGTGGCCTTGTGCTGTCACTGAGTGACTTGGATAGGGATTCTGGTAGGGCTGGGGATTTGGAGGCTGATCCATGGCTGCTTTGGTCTCTGTGAATCCAGGGAGTGGCACAGATACACAGAATGTGTTCCTTATCTAGGTCGGAGGTGGGAGGAAGGAGAATTGAAAGAAGCAGAACTTGACATCCTGAGCTAGCAACTGTGTTCCAGGTGCCTGGAATTAGACTAGGGATTTAATGTAACCTCCTGCCTGAAAGGATTTTGGCACCTTCGTGGTGGGATCCTTCCCTGTGAGGGTGTGAGTTCCAGGCAGATGGGAGCAGTGAGGATCAGCCCCTCTGTCAGGGGATGAGGGGATTTGTGTCCCTGTGTTGGTTCTGCTGCCCCGGTGGCCCCAGTCCCCTCTGACCTCAGCGGGAGCTGCCTGGCAGCACGGGGTGGATGCACAGGGCAGCTCCCCACGAGGGGGTACCAGAGGCTGCCCCACAGGTGCTGAGGGAGCTGAGCTGTGCCAGCTCCTCCCCACAGGACGCTTCTCAGATCCATTCAGGCCCTTTGCTCTCGGCCAGCCTGGCTGATTGGAAGGGGCTGTGCTTTTTGAGCAGGATTCCTGTAAATTACACGTTGTGAATCCTCCAGAGAGCTATAACAGAATTTCTGTTTTGCTGCATTGAACCACAAGATTAGATTGTGTTTATCTCTTGTGTTGGGTTTTTTTTTTTTCTTTCTTGACCATTTGTTCTGGTTTTGCCCCTCACTCTCTTCCTGTTTGGTGCCGCTCGTATCAGCGCTGCCGGGAACGTTACAGCCCGATCCTGCAAGGACATGCCTGTGTCTCACACAAACCTGGACTTGCTGCCTTTGCTGGAGTTACTTCTGGAAATGAGGCCCATTGTAGTAATGATTTGCTAGGGAATGATTTAGCCAAGGCTGCACCTTTAGCTTCCTGTTCTTCATACCCCAGGAGCTGTAAAAATCACCTTTCAGGTGAGATTTCCCGTATCTGCATTTCACATTAAAAAAAGTCTGTGCTTTTTGTATTTGAAAACGGCACTGACTCTGTTTTAGGTGGATTTAGGGTGAGGGGGTTACAGATAGGAATCCTGAAAGGAATGGAAGCATTGAAAAGTGGGATTTTAAAGGCAGTTGTAGTTGTAGCCCATGCTGTAACACAGAAAAATGCAGCTGGCATTAGGGGTGGTGCACGTTTCTCTTCAGAATCCTTGCAGAGAAATCTTATTTGCAAGTGGCTGTGTTTGGACAGGGCTTATTCTCACAGCAACACCTTTATCCTGAAGCAGGTTTTTCCTGTTTCTTTTCAGGAGTTCACTTTCATGCTAAGGAATTTCTTTAGAAGACCCCAAACGTGGCCTCTTGCATTCAGATTTTCTTAACCTGACAAATGTCAACAGTGTATTAAACCTCCCTGAAAGAACCAGGGAGGTTCAGGGCTCTGATGAGCAGCAGCTCAGCTCTTTTCTGAGGAAATTATCCCTGCAGAGCTCAGTTTCTCTTGCTGCTGGAGGCTCAGCACATTCCTGGCTTGCGGGGCATCTGGGGCAGCCCAGCTGTGCTGTTGGACAAGATGTCACACAGCTACAGCAAAGCTTTGTCCCCAGTTTCCAAAACACACAACCCCTCATCTTGCTGTTTTCATGCCCTTTTCCACCTCTGCATGGAGCACTGCTTGCTGAAATAGTAAAGCAGGCTCTGAAAAACATGGATTGGTGTCTGATGGGGAAGGAGAATGCCGGGCTGGTGCTGAGGCAGCCTGTGGCCTCTCAGCCCTCCTTGATCTTCCACTGGCCTGAGAGAGATGTGAAGTTTGTGTCTCTGAGTGGAGGACAGAGGATGGAGCCTGGCCAAAACACACGTGGGAGGTCTCAGAGAAGTGGCTCTGTGGCCCCAGAAGGGCTTTGGATGCATTGGGTTGTAGATGCTGAAATGCTGTTAGCAGGGAAATTTTCTCTTCTTGCATTCATTCTGTGAGAACTTTTCCTTTGCTGTGTAAGCTATGTAAACAATAGATAGGGTTTTTGTAAATAGCATTCATATCTGGTATCTTCTGACCTTGTGTTCATTATATTAGGAAAAAACATTTCTAAGTGGGTGTCTGAGACTTTGACCAATCACCCTAGGCGAAGTGTGAACACTGTTCAATTGCTCTATGGAACTAGAATATATAAATGGTATTGTAAATTTACTAAATAATTCATTTTTCGCTCTGGACTCCTGCCTCGCTGCATCTCTGAACCCCTGCTTGGAAGCCCACATTGGGTCACAGATGAGCAGCTGGAATGCAGCGGAATTGCAACGGAGCATTCCTCTCTGGGCGGCTGGTGCGATTAAACCAGCATAAATTTCCTTTCTGGAGGGGTTTTTGGTTGTCCAGTGAACCCCCTCAGCCTCTGAGGGAAGCTGCTGACCCACAGTAGCTTCCATGGAGCAGCTTGCCAGGAGCTAAGCCCTGGAGAGGCCGAGCAGGTGGGGACAGGGCAGTTTGCTGCTGGCTGTGTTCACACCTTGGCTGTGACAGGGTCACTGACCTGATTCTTCCAGTTAAAGCGTTTTTGTTCCAGTTTAATTCAAGCAAACTTGTCGACAGCTCTGTGCCAGCCCTGCAAATGAGGGGGAACAGCTTTGAGTTCTGTCTCACGGGAAGGTAAAGACCAGCTCCAAAGGTACTGAAAGGCTTTGGGGGCTTTCCAGGGAAGATCTTCCAGGGAAGATCTCAGAGCTGTGCCTGGAGCTGCTGTGGGCTCTCCCTGCAAACTGCAGGAACCAAGGACATCTCCCATGGACAGATTGGAAGACCAAGATTAAGGGAAACAAAACACCAACCAGAGCTGGTCATTCCACAGCTGGCCAGGGAGGTTGGGGCTCTCTTGGTCTCCGTCCTGTTACCTTGACTGACCCTTATCCAGGCCACAAAGTGCCAGGGAAACAGGAGGGGGGGTGTTCACTTTTCCAGTAAAAATAGTTTTCCTATTCCTTGGTTAGTTCCTTGACGCTGGCCAAGCTCTGCCCTCATGTGAGAGACGGCAGGACCGCAGTGGCCTCGACTTGAAAGCCTTTTAAACCGGCCTTTTCCTGTGTGGAAATACATTCATTCCCAGAATTTATGCCCAGATTTTAATTTCCTTGGATGGATTAGGAGGAACTGACAGTCAGGGCTGGACTGTGGGAACTGGGATGTGCAGGTGTGTTCACACAAGGTCTCAGGTGTCTCTGCAGCAGGTAAAGCCCCGTGTGGAAATAAATTCATTCCCAGAATTTATGCCCAGATTTTAATTTCCTTGGATGGATTAGGAGGAACTGACAGTCAGGGCTGGACTGTGGGAGCTGGGATGTGCAGGTGTGTTCACACAAGGTCTCAGGTGTCTCTGCAGCAGGTAAAGCCATGGCAGCACAGAAGAGAAGGAAAAAAATGGAAGGGAGGAAGGAGCTGTTCGTTTTTGAGGATATTATCTTTAGTGATGGGAAATGAACAGGAAAAATATATTTATCCGAGGAGATAACTGTGTTTGCACATAAATCCACATGTAAATGTTCACCGGGTGTGTCAACGAGCTGCTGGCCACATATGGCACCTTAATTGCTTAATAATCCTTTGGCAGCTCGGCATTCCCAGCTCCTGGGCAGGAGTTCTGTTCAAACTCTGTTTCTCCCTCCCCCAGCGCCCCGTTCAAGTTTCTGGCCGTGGGTTCTGTGACTCTGGCATCGGGGAGAAGGTACACCTCCCCACAAGAGGAAGCCATCCAGCCGGGGTGGTGTTCCCTGGCTCCAGCGCCGAGGGTGTCGGTGGCAATTGCCCAAGCAGGAGCCCGGCCCCTTACGGGAAGGATTACGAAGCACATTCCTTGCTCCTGCAGGAGAGGGAAAGGGCTTGTGCAAACCAGGAGGTGGCGTGGAGCAGAGGCCAGCGGCTGTTCCTGGGCAGGAGGAAGGAAATTGGCTGCTCTTGTGCAGTTTTTGCCCCTGGCTGCCTGGAGGAAGCGGATGCTGGGCGCAGGGAGCAGGAGGAAGCTGGCATGGCCCTGCCCAGGAGGAGCAGGCAGGATCTTTGCTTTGTTCCCTTGTCAGCTGAGCAGAGATCTTGCCTTTGAACTCACACCAGTCCCATCCCTAGTTCCTCTCTGTGGGTGACAGTTCTGGCTGTGTTTCCCTGTCCCCAGCCCTTCTGTTCTGACCTGCCTTTGGGGTCTGTGAGTTGTGAACCCCCTGTCCGGGTGGGCTAACAGGGGTGTTTCCCTGTCAGAGCTGGTTTGTGGGGCTGTTTGGGGGGTTTTGTTGCCCAAACTGGCATTCAGGAGTGATGTTTCCCTGCACCTCATGTCCTTACGTGGTGTGACTGGCAGGTCCATCACACCCATCACGCTGGGACGTCCCAGGGCTTCATTCTGCTTTGTCATCAGGGCTGAAATACTGGGTACTGCACACCATTGTTCTCTATTAAATCCTCCCTGGTTTACACAAATTGCCAAGAATTACATTCTTAATTCAGCGTTCTTACACTGCTGGGTTTGGGAAGTGGGATAGAAGTGGTAGAGGTATTATTTTGCCATCTCTCTTTTGGATAATATCCAATAATATCCCTCTCCTGTGTGTGACATCCCAGGGTTGCAGCTTCACTGCTGCCAGAGGCTGAAGTGACCTGAGAAGTGCTGGGGACTGACAGGGAGTAACTGCTTCTCCCGTTTTCTTACAGGCAATACTTTAATGCCCCTCAGGATTTTTATATGGATTCCATCAGCAGACCACATTTCTTGGATACAAACTATGCAACTGTGGACCCCACTGACTTCTTACCAAAAAATGGGGATTTTCCTCAGGTAAGTGCAGAGTTCCTGATGTCTTTGGGAGAAGAGGGGGCTTTGAAGTGCCGGGGGTTATTTTTCAGTGTTGCCTTACTGAGGGAAAATGAAGAAAAGGGCAATAAATTTGTCCAGCCCCAGGGAGGAATTGTGTTCAGTTGAGATCAATCCTCTGACACCAGGAATTTGAAAGGTGTCTGTGGTTTGGTAGGAGCTCCTCTGTGGTGAAACTGCTTCTGTCTTTTAAAGGGATGTTGGGCACAGACACTGGCAGTGCTGGCAGTGGTCCTGGCTGCAGGAGCGTCCCGGAGCCTGAACTGAACATGCTTCAGACACTTCAGTTATTTCCCTCCCAAAATGCTCTTGTGCTGCACATGCTTCCTCACTGGTCACAAGTGGTGGATTGCTGAATAGTGAATATTTAGGGATTACATCAGCTCAGTGCCCAGCATTCCAAGAGTGGAGCCGGGTCACTGAAGTGTGGGAGGAATGAACGGTGACCCCAGGTCGCTCGGCATCTCTGGGGACTCAGAGCTCCGTCACCTCGGGGATCTCTCTGGGTGGGAAGCAGCTCTTTCCATGGAGATTTAGGAATGTTGCACTGGCTTTTGGCAACATCTTATGGTAAGATTAGTCAGTAAAAACTGCAAGTAGTTGATATGACAGAGCTGACTTTGGAATAAAGAAGGGACTGGCTATATCCTTTCTAGGAACTAATACAGTCATTGGTGTCTGCCAGTGTATGTGTTAATTCTGCCTCTCATTGTGTTTTTGGTGGCTAAAGAGAGGTTTTGTCCCTCCTTGGGGCTCTGATTTCTGCAGGTTTGGATGTGCACGTGCTGGGGATTTGTGCTTTTTGAGGTGGCCACTGGTGTGGTCCCCCCATCCAGCTCCCTGTGCCTCAGGTCAGAGACCCACCTAGGCAGCCACTGGGCAGCTACTGGTGAGGGTTTTCTGGCTGGATTAAACCAGATAAATAATTGAATCACAGGAGCATTGATCTCTGCCTCCTGCAGAATTAATTGTGGGAGGAACGAGGCAGAAAGGTGATCTCATCAACTTGTGAGACCATTTACCAGGCTGCGATGGGAAGGGGAGAGGGGTCCCGCCACAGGTCTCACCTCCAGGTCTGGTGGAGTTTGGCTGATGGGTTTAACGGGAAAAGGGCTTAATTATTTCTTTAACTTATGTATTTTCTAGTATCTCAGTGGTCAGTCAGCTTCCTTCCCTGCTGCATCACAGAAATTGATCTCAGCCAGCTTGGAGGAGTAGAGCTTTGGAGCTTCTTTATGAAAGGAGATGCTTTGTGTTGGCTGGGTGAGAAGAGAGCAGGAGGCTCTGAGACAAACCAGGTGTGAATGACCTCAAATGATTCCCAGAGCAAGAAATAATTCTTGTGCTGCTCTCGTCCTTAGGGAGAGGAAGCCATGAATGAGAGTGAGGTGATTTTAGGCAAATGGGCTTTTGTTTGGACTCTTTCTTTCTGTAGTGAGACTGCACCTCTTGTAAGGTGCCTGCAGGTGTTCTGCCTGCAGTGTGGACACAGCAAAGTATTCTCTGAACCTAAGACAGCCAAACCAGTTCCTTCACTGGGGTACTGTACCACCAGGTACTGCCATGTACATTCCCACCAGGAGCAGAGCAGCGTTGTGGTGCTCTTCCATCCTGTTCCATGATTTGTCTGTGAGCCCGTGCTCTGGTCCCTGGAGATTCCATAGGTAACAGGGCAGTGATGTGTCACCCTGTGTGTGCTGAAACTGAGGAACACTGAATGGGGCTTTGTTAGAGCTCTGTTTTCCAAGCTGAATTTCCCTGCTGGAGTTGTACCTCCGAGGGCTGCGGTGTGTCTGGAGCTCTCCGGAGCCAAGGGACAGCGCTCGGTTATTTCACCTCTGGGGCTGTGTCTGGAAGAGGAATTTCAGGCTCCAGTCATCCTCTAACAGCTCATTCTGCAGCGTGGAGCCAGGTCAGCGTTCTTGAATGCTCAGCTTTGGACTTCCAAGCACCCCGTATGGTCTCTCCTGGTGCTCTCCAGGATTAGGATGCACTAAGCACTGACATGGAAGTCATGCATAAACCCTGGGGGTCTCTGAGCCACCGGGCATTGCTCATCCAGAGAAAAGCTGTGGATCTGCTCACAGGAGGCAGAGTTGGAGGATGGCTCTGGTGGAGCTGCAGGCCCTGAACTGGAGGCAGTGGCATCAGTCTGGAGCCAGCTGGGAGCATCCTGAAGCTCTTCCAGCCCTTTCTTCAGCAATGTTTTCCACTTGACTGATTTCTCATTGTCCCAGATGCCAAATTGTTAAATATTAACATTTGGCTTGGAAAGATGAAACATTCCATCCGGGAGAGGTGGGAGCAGCTGGGTGGTTCCATCTTTCCAGGTGGCTGTACAGGAAAGTACCTGTCTTTTCCAAACCTTCCTGCTGCCATGGTAGGAGTGGCGAGGGCTGGTCCAGCCGTGCCAGACAGAGCAGTGGAGCCCAAGGGGGAACATGAGGAGTCTGCTGCAGGTGCTGGTAAGAGATTCCTGATCCAATCTGTGGTCCTTGGGCAGGCAAAATGGATCTGGTGCCTGCGTGAGGACTTGTGCTGCCTCCACACATGGATTCAGGCTGTTCTCTTGGCTTTGCTCTGCTAGCAGAATCCAGAATTGTGAGGAATAATGAAGAAGGATTTAAAAGGTCTAAAGAGTAAATGATTGAGGCATTCATGTAGCAAACCCTTTTTGTTTGGTGGCAGCGATTGTCCATGTGCTGTAGGGTTCGGAGAGCGGGAGTTCTGGTGCTTTTTCCTCTGGCATTGGCATTTCCTTCCCTCATCCTTCCATATTTTGTTTTGAGGGTCCTGGTCCTGCAGAGTGCAAAGGCTTTGCTGATCTGGGGATACTGACAGTGGGAATTGTGACATTTTCTAATGGCTCTGGGAGTTTCTCTGTAGTTGAACCATTCACCTCGCTGAGCGCAGAAGGTGCTTTGCTGCATGGCCAGAACAGCCTGATGTGAACTTGAACTTGTTTCCTCCACAATATTTTTGGGTTCTGGCTTGCTCCTGGGTGATTCATCCTTGCCGATCTGTTGGCATTTTTTATATAAACAAGTGGCTTGAGCAGAGGTTCAGAAAATAGTTCTGGGAGGCCACGTTGGGTCTGACAGTGTTTCTGCTCTTGGGAACTGTTGTCTTCAGCCAAAGTCTCATCCCAACCACATGGTGCCACCTCCTTATGGAAAAGTCTACGGGCTGCCCACGTGTCCTTAGAAATCACAGTCCTGAGAGAAGCAGAGTTTGGTTTCTGTTGCTTCCCTCTCTTCCTGCTGGTTATTGCTGCAGTCCTGGGTGCTGCTGAGTTGGGACCTGGCACTTGTGGGCAGTAGTTCTGCAAAGGCACTGTGGCCGTGGCGGTGCTGTCTTGTGACACCGATGGTGAGAGCTGTTAATTGCCATGATGAAGCACTGAATCCAGGAGGGTTTAACTTGTCTTCTGGCCTGTGCTGTCCCTGTGAGCTGTCTGTCTGCACAACCTTATAAAGGCAGAACACCCTGCTCTCAGAGAGCATTCCTGCTATATAGTACCTGCTGCTCTTGGCCACCACAGATTTTTCTTTAACTTCACTGCCCTAGTCAGTTCAGAATTAGTTGAAACACAGATGCTGCCTGATTCCTCTGAGCTCTCTGTTATCTCTGATGTCCCTGCCTGTTGCTGGCAGCCTGTGTTACCTTTGCCTAATTTTGTGTGATTTGTGGCTCCAGAACAGGACTTTGCTGAACACACAGAAACCTCCTCTGCTGACTTCATGTGCCCTGAGGTCCACTGAGAAATAAACCTGTGAGGGCGAGCAGCTGCAGGGGAAGGTGGAGCTGGGGACATGGTGGGTGTGCAGGGGACTTGCAGATCTTCCTTCTCCCCTCACTGAAGCAGCTCGAGGTGTAAATACTTTTGGAGGATCTCTGGTCCCCTTCTTAAAATGTGGGTTGTGCTCAGGCTGGAGGGAGGAGGTCAGGCCAGATGGATTTATCCTGTGAGCCAGGAGGAATTGGCTGCTCCTGGGCAGTCACCTGCAGTAACACTGTAAAGATGCAGTTACAGCCTTGTTTGATCTGCTGTGCTGGATGGGGGCTCCTGACCACACGCGTTAATCATAAACCAGCCCTCTCCTCACCACCAGCCCCTTGCAATCTCCTGTTAATCTTCCTTGTTAAAGCAGGAGGAGAAATTAACCTGCTGTTAAAAAAGGTATTAATTTTTAGAAGCGCTTCAGTGCACAGAGCTGTGGTGATTTAGGAGAAATCAATGCAACAGTTATTAAATTATATGGAACACTTCGTTGCGGCTGAAACAAAAAAGAGTTTCCTGGAATAAGAAACGTCCTGGAACTTCTGTTGCTGTCCTGGAGTTATGTCTACAGGGAACACAGACATTAAAATCCATTTGCAGGCAGTTACCTGGCTCTGAGGCCTTGGGAGAAATAGTGGCTTTGCGTGCTTGTGTCTTTGTTTCTGCAGGTTTGGGGTTTGGGCTGACGTAATAACACTTTATAACCCCTCTGGGTGAGATACCTGACACTTCCTGCAGGCCTGGGGTAAGGAAAGTGAAGGCTGTGGTTATAACAACTCAATGTGCACTGACCAAAGGCTCGGGTGCTGCAGTTTGGGCACCTCTAGCTGGTTCCCAGGAGGAGGGGAGGTATAATTTGGCTTTTGAGTTACAATTTGTTGTCAGTGGATTGCAGGAGCCCTCTGGGATGCCTGTGGCCCTGGGGAAGGGGTAATAGAGCCTGGAGGGCTCAGATATCCCCCCCATTCCAGTCTTGGTAGTTTTCATCTGTGTTGCCACCTCCAAGCAGTGATGTCCACTCGGGGCAGGAGGGGATGGAGATCTGCCTTCTGAGGTTCTTGGCAGGCACCATTCCCTGCCTCCTCCCTTCCCAAAGCCAACAAAAGCGGGAAAAGCCGGTCTGAAACGCTCAGTGCTCTTAAAAGTGCTGGTAATAGAATCCAATTGCAGACCATGGGGACATGGTTTAAAATAGATGCTTTAATTCAAAGCAGGGTTGGTCTGAGTCAGGAGGTGCAGAAGGTTCCCCTGCACAGCAACTCCCTGGGCTTGGCTGGAAGGGGGTAAGTCAGATGGGAGTGCTGGAATAATCCTGCTTTCCTTGTCCCTGTCTGTCAGCACACGTGTTCTTGGATGAATTGAGGGGAGCAGCATTGCCTCTCCCCTGGGACAGGCTGGGAACATTCCAGGTGGTGGTTCCGCAGCGGTTTATCTTCCCCGTGGTGATTACACTGCTGTGGTCTTGCAGAATCAATGCAGCAGCCCTGGGTGTCTGCGCCGTGTTCCCGCTTCCTTCGGCAGCACAGGTCTCTTGCATCTGCATTTTGCCCCACTGATTGAAAAGGAAGAGGAATGTGCTGGTTTGGATATAAATTTAGGAGGAAACAACCCGAGAGGGGCGTCTCTCTCTTTTTCTCTCTTGCCTGCCAGGCAAGCAGGCCCTGGCAGCACCTTTTTCACGGGTTCGGGAAAGTAATTTTTCGAGTGAAAATGAAAAAAAACCTATTTATTTAACAAACAGAGTTTCCCCTTGTCACGGGGAAAAAAGGATATTGAAACTCCCTCTCTTGTTCCTTAAAAGAAGACTATGGATTTTAGAGGTTTTTTCGTAGGTAAAACCTGCAGTTTTACGCTGGGCCGGGCCGGCCAGGCAGGGTCTGACGATCCCCCTTGGAGGGTCCCGCCGAGCAGGTCTGGAGATGGGAGCTGGTCTCGGATGAAAAGCAAGCCAAAAACAATTTAAAAAGGAAAAGAAGCCGCTGAGGCAGATCACAGTCCGTTCTCCGCTGAAAGCCGAAGAGACTAGAGAGCAAAAGTTCTTTAACCAACCAAATGTTGTTAGAATTGGGAGAGAAAAGAATGTAAAACATTTTAGATGCAAGGTCAAGTTAGTCGCTTTGAAGAGTTCTCTCGGCTTCTCTCTCTCCCCCCTTTGCAATTTAAAGGTACACTAGAAATCAAGCAGGCGATGGGGAATACAGTATTGTCATAGAATCACCCCAAGACAAGGAAATAATCCACCTGCTCTTCCAAAGGCTCCACTAATTGCGAGACCTTGATTGGCTCAGGCAGGACATAGTGGTTCAGTCAAGGTCACACAGCAAGTCGCTAATTAAGACATTTCAGAAATTAATTCGGCCTCTTCACTCCACATGTGTCATTAAAGCACCTGTCCCACACACCAGCAGAGCCTGCCCTTAAATACAAGAAATTCAGAGAAAAGCAGCCCTCAGAACCTTCAGCCTTTCTCCACCCTGAGCCTGCTGCGCACAGAAAGCAAATTCTGTTGTCACTGTAGTCCCTGCAGGATGTTCTGCTGGCTCTCAGGGAAGTGCTGCTTGCAGCCTCCACTGTGAGGTGAGATAAGTCCTGGCAACAGGGAGAGCCCAGCAGATGCTCCAGCTCCTCCTGAGAGCCCCATCCGTGACCACAGACCCTGCCATAGCTGCACTTGTGCCAGGGAAAAGGTGTTTTTCTTTCCCAATTGCTTATTGAAAAATCCTCCTGGACTGGGTGTGCTGAGGGTGGAATGTGGATCCTCACTCTTGATGTCTCAGTCCCTGTGGAGCCATGGTGCTGCAGAGGGTTCTGCCCTTGGAAATGAGCCCTGCTGTAGGTTTTTGCCCTGTGGGTGGTTTTCCAGCCTCAGTACCTGGCGAATTTTCCTTGGAGAGGCCCATCCTCCCTCCTCATCCGATGGCATAAAGCAGAATTCCCTCGCTCAACTCTCTCCCTGGAGGGCTTTGCCTGCTCGCCTCTCTCGCGGGCCTGCTGGGACTTTGTGCCTTCTTTCACTCCAAAGCTCTATTTTTTCGAGAAATGCCTTGTAAACATGGGATTTTCCAGCTGTTCCCGGCGCAAGGCCCCGGGAGGAGTTGCCTCAGCAGTGACAGCCGCAGCAGCAGGCATCAAATGCTGGCTCAAACGCAGGACAGCGACCGGCTGCGTTCCCTTGAAGCCATCCATGGGTGCCTGGAAGGTCTGGGAGCAGGGATGGAGAGACTTGGAGCAGCCAGGGCTCCTCTCCCTCCCCATTCCCAGCACGTGCGCTGCTGGGTCCGTGCGCTGCTGGGTTTGCTGGGCAAACTGGAACTGACCCCGCGGGCAGAGCCAGGCTCCGGGGCTGCCACCAGCCCTGCCAGCGAAGAGCAAACAGGAGCCTCTTGCACCCAAAGCAAACATGACAGTTCCCAGGGATTTTCCGGAGGGTGGGGGGTTCTCTGGGTGATTCCTTTCGTCTCCGGTGGCGTTGGAGGAGACCTTCATTAAGCTTACATCCCTTTCGGATGTCCCTTTTTGTGCCTTTTTCTCTTCCCCACCAGAAATTTTTCTTATTTCTGTTACCAAAACTGTTAAAGTTGAAAGGGACAGCCTTGGAAAGAGGAGGCAATGGTCCCTGGGAAATGACAGCGATCCAGGGAGGAAAGGGAAGAGAATGGGCCACTCCTTTGGATTTCTAAAGGCACGATCTGGGGTGGGGCAGACACCAAAGACAAAGAGAGCACATGGCTCTCGGGGGGGACAGCAACGTGGGAATACTCCTCGTGGGCTTTGTCACTTCGACCACATAAGCCGAGCCTTGAAATCGGGGGTGGGGGCCAGGAGGGCGAGACCCCCAGCCCAGAGCAGGGGCTGCCAGGGGGACAAAGTCTGGCGCTGGGTGGCCGGGGAGGGGGAGCGGAGCGAGCCCGGAGCCCTCTGGCTCTGCGGAGCCCGGCGCTGTTTACTGAGCTCTGTGGTTGGATTACACCACGTACAGTAATTCTCCTCGCACTGCCAGTAATTTCACTGACTTACCAAGCAGGCATCATTTCCTGAAAGTCAGCCCTGGACTTAGAGGAAGTAAGAGCCCTCTCGTCGTGACTAAACAGTCTATGCAAATCTCCGGGCGCAGGACGGCTCTGCCGGGCCCCGAGTCTCCATTTTCCCTCCTCTGCCTGCTGCATGTTGGCTTTTAAAGCCCCCCGATGAGCCCCGGCCGTGAATGGACCTTTCTCCACTTTCCGCTCAGCACCCTCCCCCTGCTGCTGCCTCCCGCGCCGACAGCCTCCCGAATGCTGCTCTAAAATGTCCCAAATGCAGTTCTGGCTAAAGTTCCCGTCTCTCTACAAGGTAAAGCCTCATTTTTCCTGGTTTTTTCCTCCTCCTCCGTGGAATTCCTCGTGTGTTTGGTCGCCGGAGCAGCTGCTCCCCGAGAGTTCTGCAGCGGCTGCAGAGTTTTGGGAGTGACACCTCTCCACGCTGGGTACCGGGAATAGATTTTTATTGTCCCAAAGATGTGATTTCTGTTTTGCTGGAACCAGCCTGCGTTCCTGGGCTCTGTTCTGTCAGTCAGAACTCGGTCTCTGAGTGTGGAATTTGGAGGGAAGGAGCTGTGTGAGGATTGATCCGTGTGCTTGTGTAGGTGTGATGGCTTTGAGGGGTTTTATTTCCAAAGTTGATGCAGAGTGCAGGAAGCGAGGGGAACACCGTTCAGCCACAGCTAAACCCTCCACACTGCCAGTTTATTGCCCCAGATTTAGAAAGACTTTGGGGTTTGGCAGCTAAAAGATTTTATAGTGATCATCTGCAGCTGGTGATTCGGTCACTCCTGAATAATAATTTGTTTAATCTGTGACTTTTGAGGTCCCAAATCTCTCCTGACTGGCAGTGTGGCTGTGGTTGTGGGTGTGTGTCTGGGTATATAGATAGGGTTTTGGGTTTTTAATAAAACCCACTCTTCACTTGGGTGCTCTGCAGTGCAGTCATCCAGAGCTGCTCTGCAGACACAGTTTCCTCAGTGTCTGGATTGTGAGAAAATAAACCATTTCTATTGATGGCTTGATGGAAAAAAAAATATTTTTAGGATGCTTGTTCCGTCTGTATTTAGACTTCACCTGTTCTTTCATTATTTTTAACACTTTGTTTTGACTGAGGTAGCTGAGCTGTTCCCAGGGGCTTGGAGAAAGATCAAGTGTCTGGGTTGGTTTACTCTGATTTTTTCCTGATCTTTTCTAGGGAGATAATTGCTTGATAATCTCTGTTTTGGGATAATGACAGGAGTACCTGTGCCACAGTAGCATCAGGTCGTCCTCTGCTCCGAGACCGACCTGCAGCTCTGCCCCCAACTCTGGGTCCTTGGCCCAGGAGAGGCCTGGACCTGCTGGGGCCAGGGAACGTCCAGAGGATGCCACAGAGATGCTGAATTCCAGGAATAAGATTTATGTAAAGAACAGTTGCAGAAAAGTATCTGAAATAAAGATCCTGTCTGTCAGGACAACTTCCATCTGCTGCAGAAATTCAACTTCCACTGAAACAGAAGTGCTGTTACTGTAGAACCTCATGTTTCTAATGAGAAAAACTTAAAATTCTGATTAATCCGTCTGAAACAGGGACAAAATTACGTTTCAAACCCCAGTGCCTGAGCTGATCCTGACCATGAGCTCTTGGTTGAGGTGATGATCCTTCCTTTTCCCTGAGGTCACCAAGGCAGCTGCTCCGGTTTGCAGCAGATAAACCAGTGGTGTGATTAGTCCTGGCATGGTTTGGACTGGTTGTGGTTATCCCTGTTAAACAATTACCCTGGCTTTGATAAATTTACAGAGGTGGTGGAAGTTCTTGGGGCGGGGGAACCTGGCAGGTGATTAATTTTAGTGCTCTTTAGATAATGCAATTAGTTAAGACAAATGGGAGGCTCTGGAAGTTCGTGACTAATGCCTCCTAGTGCTGGCAGAGGATAGGATCACCGCATCCCTTCCAGGAGGAGTATTGTCCTCCCTCTGCCTTCGAGGCTGGTTTCCTCTCCCCAGTTCAGCCCAGTGGTGGGGCTGGAGTCTTCCCTGGGGATGGCAGGGGCTGGGTGACGTTCGCTGGGATGTCTCGGGTTGTGTCATGAGGCTTTCCCATATCCTGTTGCTACTCCAGCCCAGCCCTTGCCTATTGCTGGGAGTCCGGTGGCCACTCCGTGCTGCCCCACAGCCTCCCCTGCCATGACACGGGCGTGCAGATGTTTCCTCCTGCCCCAGCCTCTGTCGGTGCCCTTTGCAGGTGAACAAACCCTGCTTGGAAGTGTCTCAGCAATGGGACTGGGTGGGATGTGGGACCATCTGGCTCCTGCACAGGCCACTCGCTCTGGCCACGGTCAGACCCACCCAAGTGTTCTGCTTTCTCGAGTATGGGGGGGGAGTCCAGAGATCCCTTAATTCCGAGGTGATAAATCCAGGTGCCTGTTCAGTCTCTGGATGCCTCGATTTCTGGGCAATCCTAAAACAGACATAGAAATATCAGGAGCAGGATCTGCCCAGGACAGCGCTGCCCTTGCTCCCGGAGTCTTTAGGTCCAGCAGTTGGTAATTGAGGAATCCAAACTCCCCACATCACACGTGCTATTGCTGGAGCGCTTCCAGCACCTGCACTGATAGCTTCAAGGCACACGCTGGCCAAACGAGACATCCTTGGGACGAAGGGGAAGGGAACGTGTCCCAGCGGTTTAAACACTACAAGCCCATAACTTTTGATAGCAGTCGGGGTGTCTGACCCAGCTCTTGGCCTGAAGCCCTTGGGAGCAGCACGGCCAGGCTCGGCTGCTCGTGGGTTTATGTCAGGCAGGGCTAAGTGACTTTTAAGAGTCTTTGGCTGCCTTTCTGCCTGTAGTGGGAAATTGGCCCTTTACTGGAAGTGAGCAGCGATTCCTGCTGTACCAGCCCGGGGCTCCCATGGCAGCAGCACGGTGGGTTACCCTGCTGCTCTGGCTGGGCCGTGCTGACACGGCTGTGAGGAACCACAGACCCACCCGTGCTGGCAGAGTCTGAGGCCGCAGAGACAGACCTGTTGGTCCATCTGCTCTTCCCTCAGGGACAGAGGCTCGTCTCTGGCCAGACCCGAGTGCTGCAGTTCGGTGCTGGAAGTACGTTGCTCTTAATTAACAGCAAAGTTTTTCTGCTTTGGCAAAGTTTGAAAATGCTATTTGGCGTGGAAGGAGGACTGAGGTGATGGGATGGAGCTGGGGAAGGGGCAGGGATCTGTGCCACAGCAAAGGATGCAGAGCAAGAAGTGCTTATCTGTGGATGCTGAAATGCTGTTAGCAGGGAAATTTTCTCTTCTTGCATTCATTCTGTGAGAACTTTTCCTTTGCTGTGTAAGCTATGTCAACAATAGATAGGGTTTTTGTAAATAGCATTCATATCTGGTATCTTCTGACCTTGTGTTCCTTATATTAGGAAAAAACATTTCTAAGTGGGTGTCTGAGATTTTGACCAATCACCCTAGGAGAAGTGTGAACACAGTTGAATTGCTTTATGGAACTAGAATATAGAAATGGGATTGTAAATTTACTAAATAATTCATTCCTTGCTCTGGACTCCTGCCTCGCCGCATCTCTGAACCCCTGCTTGGAAGCCCACACTTATCAGCTCTTGGTTCTTGCCACCCAAAATAGGGAAACCAGACCAGGGCTTGATTTTAGGAGGGGATTGATGGCTCTTTCTGAGCCAAAGTCTGTGTGACTCAAACCAACAGCATCACTGGGCTGGCACCAAATAAAACAGTTGCAAACCATCCAGCCCAGTCATCAGAAAAAGAGCAAGGGCAGAGCCTGGTCCCTGTTGCTGAAGCATGTTCCTTGTCTGGGCTGGGGCTGGCCCTTGGGAAGAGGATTAGTAGATCTGCCTGGATTTACCTAGATTTAAATCCAGGTGACACCAGCACTCCTTCCCCTGCTCCTGGCAGCCTTGTGTGTGCAGAACCTGCCAGGAGGAGAGGAATGTTTCTCACAGGCTCCAGGTAGTGCCGTGTTGGAAATCGCAGTGAAACAGCCACGCTGTGATCGGGTGTAGCCGGGTCTCTGTGGCCCCCTGCACACGAATTAAATCCTCGAGTCCTTTGGGGCTCAGGCTGAAGCCTTTGTACCCCTCAGCAGCCTTTTTTAATCAAGCACAAAGTGGACTTGAGCGATGCCTTGTTGGATGCTCCTCTCTCTCCTAGCCCATGTGCAGGGATGTGCACAGCCCGAGTCAGCCTTGACTGTGTACCCACAGTCCCGGCCAGGGCTTTTCCTGCTTTTTCAAGAAGCAGGTTTTCAACCAGCACCTCAGAGCGTGCCCTCAGTTCTAGGGTAATTTCTGAGATCTGTGGAGCGCGAAGTGGCGGAGCCGCTCATTGAACAGCAAGAAATTAGAACTTGCTGGCTGAGTGAGGAAGGAGCTCTCTGGTCTCATTCTGCCTCCTCCAACCACGGCCGTGTCTCCGTTCCAGGATTCTTCATACCTCGATGAGCTCTCCAACAACAACTCCCTCTTCTCGTCCCCCGCGGATTCCCTCTCGGACATCGTGGATCCCAAGGACTTCCTGCGCGCCGACAGCCTGAGCCACGTGCCAACACTATGGGATGTGAACACGCCGCAGCAGAACCAGATCGAGGTAGGGGCTGCTCCTTTCCCATCCTCCCAGCAGACAGGAGGCACCTCAGGCTTCATCCCGTGGGGCTTTCACCGAGGAATTAAGAAACCAACCCAGTTCCTCTGGGTGAAGTTGGAGGTGTGATGATGTTATTCCACTGTTACCAACTTCACTGGAGGAGGAAAGGGGTGAAGTGGTGGCACGTGTGCAGTCTCCTGGAAGCGGGAGGGAATGCCCTCTCAGAGGGATTCATGCACTCTTTCGGAGTGCAATGCAGGCAGTAGCTCTTTCTCCTGGCAGCCGTGGCAGGTAGGTGCATCCTGAGGAGGATTTATCCTTAAAATATTCAGCAGGTCCAGGGTGCTCAGGAGTGCTGAAAGGATGGACTCCAGGAAAACCACCCTGACACGGAGCATTAACTTTCCCCTGCAGCAGCAGCAGCACCTTTTGTTTGTTCTCCAGGGCAAATATTTCAGTAACAATGACTAAATAACCGTCTCAACTTAAGACTCACCATTTGTGTTTACTTTGTGAGTCCCAAGTCCCTGCAAGCTCTTACATCCCAGAGATTTCTGGGGCGTGGGATCTCCCTTCAGTCTTGCAGCATCACCTGATTGTGGGCATTTTTGAACCTTTTCACCGGCCCTCTGCCCTCTGCTCTGCCTCAGCTGGGGGACTGCCATGGGTACCACGGCCACCAGCTGGCTCTGGGGGTTTTTGGAGCCACATCATCCTCATCCACTGGATCTTGGTCTCAACTCTTGCAGTTCCTGTCCATCTGTGCCTCACAATTCCATTGTAGGTCACTCTCTTAGGAAGAATGAGGGAAAACCACCCAAAGTGGCTACCCCAGGAGGCAACTGGGGTAGCCACTGCTGCATTTTGAGGCTCTGCTGTGCTCAGTGTCTCTGACTGTGCTTCCCTGAGCAGTCTGCAAGCCTCAGACCAGTTAGAACTTGCAGTTTGAGGCAGCAGGAAGAGAGCTGAGCTATTGGAACGCAAGAAATGGCTAAAGACATCCCAGGCTTGCAAATTGGATGGTTAAAAATGCTGGAGAACAGAAGCATCCCCCAGGACAGAGAAGCCACGTGCCACATTGCTCCTGTTCTCGTATTATTGTTGGGTTTTTATGCAGTAGCCCAAATCCCTGCAGGAATGGTTCTGTGGTGGCCTGTTTCCAAACATGTGAACTCTGGTTGAGACATTCAATGCCTAGAAAATCCTGGAGTTCTGTGTCTGTGGAGTGCACAACAAAAACTTACTGGGAAACGCTGTTGTAAATCCAGCATGAAGAAAACAAGGGAGAATTTCACGTTGTGTAAGTGTGAGCCTGACCGTGTGAGCACAGCAGGATCTCCAGCAGAGCCCCTGTCTCGCTGTTCCATGTCCCTGTCCCTCGTGTCCCATGCTGTTCCTCACGTCCTGCCCTCCCCCCTTGTGTCCTGCTGAGCTCTTGGGCTCAGATAAGGCCAATTAACTCCTCGGAATTCCATTTATAAACTACTTCCTTTGGAAAGGAATCTCCAGCTAATTTTAAATGTTGTCTTATCTTTTTACATGTTTGCTGGGGCAGTTGGGGGTGGGGTTGCTGCTTTTTGAGCTGGTTTTTAACCGAGTAACATTTTCTGAGGTGGTGTCAGTGAGGTGCATCCTGGACAGAAGATTTTGGGTTCATTTTTGCGTGGAAGTGGCACCATGTACCGGGAGCCTGGGTTAAAGAAGTGTCAGATTGATTCACCACTGGCCTCTGCCCATTGCTGTGGGATATCAGCAGTTTAGATAATCTTGTCCCTCCCCACATCACCACACCATCGTGGTTTTCCATAGAATTGCAGGAATTTTGGCTTCTGAGCAGCCAGAGCAGTCACTAAGCTACGGTGACGGAACATCAATCACGTTACATCCTGATTCCTGTGATGCAGGACATCCCTCAACCGTGGCTGTGCAGCCAGCTCTGACCCACAGCCTGGTGCTGGGTTATCAGGAGTTTAGTTTTTCCAGAACTTTTGTCTCAGAGACCCAGGCAGAGCAGGAACATCAGTTTCTCACAGTTCTGATGCATGGGACATCCCAGGAGCCAGGCTGGATGCATCGTGGGGGCGACCCACCTGTGGATCCCAGCTACAGGAACAGCCTTGTGCTTTGTACTCTTTAAAAAGAAACATCTCCAGCTCGCTGAGAATCCCTGGATTGAGGTGCCCAGCGCTGAAGCTGGAGGTGGTTTGGGATCAAAGTGGAAAGGGCTGGACACAGAACTGTCTCCGTGTGCCTGTGGGAAGAGCTGTTATCCCAAGGAAAGGAGCTGTATCCAGTATGTTGGCTCTGTTTATCACTCGGGAATGGGCAGAAGGGGAAGAGCTGCCACCCTGTGAAGTATTTACAGGAGCAGCAGACAAAACAGCTTCGATTGTAATGGAGTTGTGCAATAACCTTTTAAAAATAGTCCCCGTCATACAGTGTGTTTTCTGTCATCCATCTCACACATTCCCAGTGTTTTTAAGGCTGGGAAGCACAGCCCAGCCTTGGAAGCCTGTGACTGGAATTTGTGAGCTGCTGATGCAGTTTTTGGTAGCTGTTCCACAGTATGTTCGAGATGTGAGCAGCCTTCTCCCGGCTCAGAACCCAGGGAAGGGATTTACACAGAGGGAAGTTGGCTTGGCGGCCACGTGGGGCTGATTCCCTTCCCAGGGAAGTCACGGCAAGGTGGGACAAAATGGAGAATAATGCAGAGAGGAAAAGAGTGGAGTGAGACCGAGGCTGTGACTGTGCATGTCAGCCTCCTGTTTGCAGCCCCCTGTTCTCATGGATCTGTGTTCCTCTTCTCTGGATGTCCTTAGCACAGAGGGAGGAGAAAATCAAACCAGGAGGTGAGGGAGGGTAGGGAAAGGCAGGAATTGTACAGGTGGATGATCCGTCTCCCACTGCAGCTGCTGCTCCCACCTGCTTTGGCCCTCACAGCACATTCTCACCTGTGTGGGTGGTTTTCAAGTGCTCTGAACAGCCAAGGTTCCTGTTGCTTCCTCTGCATCTCCCGAGGTGGAATGCTGAGTGCCAAAGCTGGATCTGGGTAGCAAAGATTTGTGCTTTGGGGATTTTGTGATGCAAACCCAGCCTTGCATTCCCTTCCTGCTGCTGGAGCTGCGAGAACACATCCTGCTCTTCCAGCAGCTCCTGGCCTTTGTCCTGTCCGAGGCCAAACTGAGCTTGGATTTGTAGGTGGGGATGTTTCACCTGCTCTCCAGATTTGCTGGCACTGAAAACAGTTTTTCTGTCCAGCTTCCTTCTGGTAATTCTGACTCAGGCTTCCAGGAATGGAGGGTGGGTTTTTTCTTTCTTCTTCTTTTTATTTTTTTTTTTTAATTTTATTTAAAAATAGGAGTGTTTATGCCTAAGAACTTCCCATCTTTCTCTGCTGCTGCTGGAGCATGGGTCTGCCATTGAGCCTGGCACTCTGCACAGGCTGTAAACTTGGAGTAGTGCTGCTCTTGGAGTTGCTGATTGCTTTGGATGCCATGAGCTGCTGGCCTGACCTTGCTCTCTATCGGGAAATTCCAGGGTGAATTTGTTTGTGTGGGAGCAGACAAAGGATCTCCTCAGCCCAGAGTGTCTCGGGAACTCTCTCTCCTTGTGGAATGTCTTGGGGGCTCTCTCCTGGCAAGCTGCATGGTCCAGGGATCACAGTGTCCAAGGATCTTTGTTGGTGCATTTCCATGTTTGCCCTTCCTCACCTGCACGCTCTGTGTTGCAGCTGTTCTCACCCAGCACACCGTTCCCTGGCCTGAACAGCTCCAGTGACCAGGTTCCTGCTGTCCCCAACACCCCGCTCCTCATCAGCTACCAGGTGAGAGCCGTGGTGGCCTCAGTGGCATGCTCCTGGTGAGATCTCGGTTCTGGGGGGAGCAGTTCTGACCTTTTTCCCTTCAGAGGGAGTGAGACAAGAAACTTGGACAGGCACAAGTCCCTGCCCTTTCCCAGAAGCGTGTTGTACTTCCCAGTGAGGAACCTCACTGTGTTNAGAAACTTGGACAGGCACAAGTCCGTGCCCTTTCCCAGAAGCATGTTGTAAAGGGACACTTTAGGCTCTCAGGACTTTGCCCTCTGCTTTGGGCACAGTGCTGGATGTAAAACTGGGCCAGGTGCCTGCTCGGGGCACGTGAGGGCACGGCTGGGCAGGGTTCACACACCACCACAGCCCATCCCAAGAGCGATGCAAACTTCTTTCCCCAGTTTGGTGAGGACCACTCATTGGGCAGCTCTTACAGCCCCTGGGGTGGGCTCCCACTCATGGCTTTCCCTAGCCTGGGAATGAGATGGATTGCGTTAAGGGGGGGTTGTGGCTTTGGGGGATAGTTTCTGTGGCAGTTTGAGGCAGGGCACAGCACCCCACGTGTCTGTAGCTCAGCAAGGACATTAACATTGGGTCAATGCTGTTTTTCTTCAGTCTCAGGCTCCTGCAGAGGAGGAGGATGAAGGTGAGGAGGAAGAAACAGAAGAGTTGGGGCAGACAGAGACCTATGCAGAATATATCCCCTCAAAGTGTGAGTGTTGCCTTGGGAAGTTCTGTTCACTCCGTTGCGGACCAACCTAATTTAATTGTGTGTTTCCTGTGGCACCTCCCAGGCTTTTGGTTTTCTAGGAAAACTCTACAGTGCCCTGGGCTCTGGCTGGGTGATGAGCTCTGGCTGGGTGATGAGCTCTGGGGTGCCCCTGGGAGTAAAGACCTCGACTGACCTGTGTTCTGTTGTCATTTAGCCAAGATTGGGAAGCACCACCCTGACCTGGTGGTTGAGACGAGCACCCTGTCCAGCGTTCCCCCACCTGACATCACCTACAGCCTTTCCCTGCCCTGCTCTGTGGCTGACAAAGGCTCCCTGTCTGCACTACAGCTGGAAGCCATCGTCTACGCCTGCCAGGTACCTCCTGCACCTCAGGTGTCCCACACCTGAAGGAAACTGCCTCTTGCAAGGACCAGTGTTTAGGTGTGTTTTAAAATAGCTGTAATTCGGGTGATGAAACTCCTTTGGCATTTTAAATGCCTTTTGAGAGGTCGTTTGAAGCCAGGGACTTCTGTGCGGTCTGTTTCCCAAAGAGGCAAGAACCCTGGACTTTCTTGCAAAGGGGTTTACATTTGGGGGACCTTTTCCATGAACTGCCACTTGGGAGCTTGACCATGACCCCTGACCTTTCCTGCTGCCGTTTGGCTGAGCGGTGCACGTGCATCCGTGGCATGCATGAAAGGGTTAAGTGGTGCTCACATCAAAGCTCTCAGCAAAGGCAAATCTCGTTTAATTTTCAGTTCTGTTCTTGATTTTGCAGCAACATGAAGTTTTATTGCCCAATGGGCAGCGAGCCGGCTTCCTGATCGGGGACGGTGCTGGAGTTGGAAAGGGGAGGACTGTTGCAGGCATCATCTTTGAAAATTATCTTAAAGGGAGGAAAAAAGCTCTGTGGTAAGTTGTTGGGGTTTTTTTTTTCCATCTTTTCCCGTAAGACCTTGAAGTTAGTTTGGATCTAGAAGTAAGGAATTCCTTAGTGCTGATGTTGGCTTTAGAGTTGAGTCATGCTGTGGCCTTGGGTAAGTCGTTTCCACTTCTTAGTGCCTGACTGCTGCCTGTGAAATGGGAATAGTCCCCCTGCAGCAGGGATGGAGAATGAGTCACTGTGAAATAGCAGGTTTTGTGCTCCTTGGGGTGAGATGTCGAGCCTGGCCCTGCTCTCCCTGGAGTCGTGGAGGGTTGTTCCTGGGCTTCCAGGGTGCAGAGCCAGGAATATGGGGCGTTGCTGCAGATCACAGCCGGTGCCGAGGGGCAGACGGGCTGTCAGATCTCACATTGAGGTGTGTGGGCAGTGGGAGATGTGACAGCTCTGCACAGCTCCTCCTGCTTTAGTCAGAGCTGTTAATCACCGGAGCTATTAATCACCGTGTGCCCTGACTCCCTGGGGACATACCCAGCCCAGACTCCCTGGGGACACATCCAGCCCCAACTGCTGGGGGAGATAACCAGCCCCAGGAGGAGATAACCACCCCACATCTCCTTCACAGGTTCAGCGTCTCCAATGATCTCAAGTACGATGCTGAGAGAGACCTGAAGGACATCGAGGCCTCCCACATTCCTGTGCATGCTCTGAACAAGGTAGGAGAGGAGCTGCAGTGCTGCTCTGGGAATCAGCCCCCAGCAGCAGCAGGGCTGCTCGTGCCTGTGCAGGACGGGGCTCAGGCAGCAGCAGAGCCTCTGCTCCCTCCTCCCAGCCAGCTCTGCCCACTCGGGGCTCCAGCTATTTTTATTGTGGAGCTGCACAGGGAGCACAGAGCTGTTCCCTGCAGGGAAGTGGGAAGTGTCTGCAGGCAAGTGCAAGTACTGCAGAGCTGGAACCTTCTTCACCATGCCTGAGGAGCCCTGTGGAGGGAACAGCTCTGTGAGATGTGCTCTGCTCTCCTGGGCCAGCCTTTCCCAGCGCTGGTTCATGGAATCACTTCTCAGAGCTGCAGGGAGCACAGAGATGCCCAGACTGGTGTCCGTCATTGCTTGTGGTTGAGTCTCTGTCCGGTGTCTCCCAGTTCACTTAAATCCTCTCCTCTGGTTTTAATGATATTGAACAACCAGCTCTTACAAAGTCTATAGAAACCACCTCTGAATGTGCTCCACTAAGAGATTGAAAGGGATTTTGTTTTCAGCCCCAAAAGACTTTAAATGGAACTTTCTTCAGCTTGGGACCAAGGTTTTCCACCCACCTTGTATTTTGTTAAAGGTGGGACCCATGGCAGTGAGACAGGCAACAATCTTACCTGGTCAAAGAGAAAATGATTTTCTAGAAGGAATTAAAACAGACAGGAAGGGTCAAAGCAATGAAAGGCTCTAAAGTGTTGCTTAAAAAAAAGGAAGCACTTTTTTTTGCCAGAAAATCGATGTCCTCACACAGTCCCCACAGTTCACTGCAGGCGTCCAGATGTGCTGACACATTGGCTGGGGCCTTCCTCCAGGCATTTACAGTCCCTGTCATCACCATGTTTCAGTGCCAAACACAAACGCTGAAGACATCAGCTTTCCAACAGCTTTTTGCCTGTTCTGAGCTCAGACTGGGATTTGTTCTCGGGAGCAGGAATGTGTGTCCGGCACGGCTGCGGCACTCGGCGGCACGGAATGTGGGCAGGGACGGGTGTGACATGCTGGGGACAGCAATCACAGTGTGCACGTGTGCTCCTGCTCTTCTTCCTGCAGATTAAATATGGTGACACAGCTACCTCAGAAGGAGTCCTCTTTGCCACCTACTCGGCGCTGATTGGTGAAAGCCAGGCTGGGGGACAGCACAGGACGCGCTTAAAACAGATTTTGGAGTGGTGCAGGGAAAACTTTGAGGGAGTTGTATCCTTAAAAAAAAAAAAAACAAGAGAGAAACCGGAGAGAGAGAGGAACTGCTGCTTGTGATTGTGCTTCAGCAGAGAACAAAGAGCTTGGGGCCACATGAAGTCACGGGGAGCAGCTGTGGGAGCAGCCCAGTGCCTTCAGGAGACAGGAATCCTGCACACTCAGATCTCCTCCTCCTCCTCCTTCTCCTCCTCCCAGGATGCAATTAAAGGGAGGAGGGTAAGAAGCAGCTGGGATTAACCTTTTCAGCATTCCTCTCCCTCAGTATTACAAGACACACCTTGGAGGTGAAGGGAGAGGGAGGGGTGGATGACTTTGGGTCTGAAGAGCACAGGGCTGGGCAAACCCAGCAGATTCCATGTGTGGGCCATGAGTCAGTCCTGTTGATACTGGGACAGGTTGTTCAAGTGCTTGGAGGAGACTGGGCTGTATTTTCTGTCTGCTCCCATCCTTGGGATGCAAGTAGATCCTTTCTCCTTAACTGACATTCCCCTCCAGATTGTGTTTGATGAATGCCACAAAGCCAAAAACGCCAGCTCTACCAAAATGGGCAAAGCAGTGCTGGACCTGCAGAACAAGCTGCCTCGAGCAAGGGTTGTCTATGCCAGTGCCACAGGTGAGCTGCTCTGCCCACGGTGTGGGTGTGAGAGGGGCAGAGGTCCCCTCTCACCTGAAGGGGCACCCTGAGGTGTGAGTGTGTGTGAGATCCTGTAAGGAGGGGCCAGTGGTGCTGCAGGGCTAGAGAGGAGCTCAGCGTGCTGAGATCTGCCCCAAGCTCCATCACTGATGTTACTTGTGACTTCTTGGTGGGTCAGATTAATTTCTCTCCAGTTTAACTTGTTCCTGGCCAGCCGTTCCAGCTGCTTGGAGGTATTTATCTGCTGAATGTAGGGAAGGCAATGTTTGGAAAGATCTCCAAAGGCACAATGGCAAATGACAACCTCTTCAGAGTTCTCTTCATTTGAGTCACAACTATTCCCAAGTGCTGTGGGTTTGCTGAGAGCAATTTCTGTCCCAACAGGTGCCTCAGAGCCAAAAAACATGATTTACATGAGCCGCCTGGGGATCTGGGGGGAGGGAACCCCGTTCCGAGCCTTCGATGAGTTCCTGCACGCGATTGAGAAGAGGTGAGTCCTGTCCAGCCCTGTGCAGGTGGGGGCCTTGTGTGGGAAGTGGTGCAGTGCCCGAGGATGGTGTGGGCAGCATGAGCCAGGGTTCTGGAGAGGCACTTGCCTGGTGCTGCCCTGGGGCAGAGGGAGGGGCTCAGAGCTGGGGTTCACAGCTGGGGTTCACAGCTGGGGGTCACAACTGGGGTGCCACAACTGGAGTTCCCAGCTGGGGCTCCACAGCTGGGGTTCACAGCTGGGATTTCAGAGCTGTGGTTTACAGATGGTGTTCCACAGCTGGGGTTCAGATCTGGGATTCAAAACTGGGGTTCCACAGCTGGGTTTCAGAGCTGTGGTTCACAGGTGGTGTTCCACAGCTGGGCTTCACAGTTGGGCTTCCCAACTGGGCTTCACAGCTGGGCTTCACAACTGGGGTTCCAAAGCTGGACCCACAACTGAGGTTCGTGGCTGGGGTTCACAGCTGGGGTTCACAACTGTGGTTCCACAGCTGGGCTTCATAACTGGGGTTCACGACTGGGGTTCCAAAGCTGGACCCACAGCTGAGGTTCGTGGCTGGGGTTCATAGCTGGGGTTCACAACTGGGCTTCATGACTGGGGTTCCAAAGGTGGACCCACAGCTGAGGTTCATGGCTGGGGTTCACAGCTGGGGTTCACAACTGTGGTTCCACAGCTGGGGTTCACAACTGGGGTTCCACAACTGGAGTTCCCAGCTGGGGTTCCACAGCTGGGTTTCAGAGCTGTGGTTCACAGGTGGTGTTCCACAGCTGGGCTTCACAGTTGGGCTTCCCAACTGGGCTTCACAGCTGGGCTTCACAACTGGGGTTCCAAAGCTGGACCCACAGCTGAGGTTCGTGGCTGGGGTTCACAGCTGGGGCTCCGAGCTGGGTCCCACAACTGTCGTCCTCTGCCAGGGGAGTCGGCGCCATGGAGATCGTGGCCATGGACATGAAGGTCAGTGGGATGTACATTGCTCGGCAGCTCAGCTTCACCGGAGTGACCTTCAGGATCGAGGAGATCCCTCTGGATGAGCAGTACAAGGCTGTCTACGACAAGGCAGCCAAGCTGGTGAGCTGGGTCCCTTGTAGTGGAAGGCTGAGGTCTGACCATGCTTTGGGCACAGCCACTGGGATTTGGGGGGGTGTGAGGCCCCTAAATGTGGCCGTGACCTCAAACGTAAGAAGGAAAAGAGGTGTACAATGCTCAGCTGATATAGTAAAACAACTTAGACTTTTTTGCTTCTATTTGAAAGTTCCACATTTGCAAACCAGAGCTGCATCGTGCTGATGGAGAGGATGACCAGTGTTCATTCAGCCCAATGCACACTGATTCTAAATCAGATTATCAGCCCTCAGACTGTTCTGATCACCTCGTGCACGGCAGGAATGACAATGGAAATGGTATTAACTCGTTCTTCTTGGTATTATCTGCAGTGGGCAGAGGCCTTGATGGTGTTCCAGCAGGCAGCCGACTGCATCGGGCTGGAGTCTCGGAAGTCGCTGTGGGGTCAGTTCTGGTCGGCTCACCAGCGCTTCTTCAAGTACCTCTGCATCGCTGCCAAGGTGCGGCGGCTCGTGGAGCTGGCCCAGGAGGAGCTGGCCAGGGACAAGGTATGGGAGCAGCACCCACCAGCCTGACCTGGGGTTTTGTGTAGTCTGCAGCCAAAGGGACTTAATTATTGCTCGGCTTGGCAGCCAGTCCAAACCTCTTTGAGACTGAATTTCTCTCCAGAGTGAAGTGCAGTGTCCGGGTTTCTGAGAATATTCCAGGTGAATGATGCTGGGGAGTTAAGGCAGTCTCGTTTCCCGAGGTGTTGCCTGCTGTTTGTGTGGGCAGGCTGGGCTGGGAGGGGATTCTGGGTCATGTTCAAGCTGAAAGTGTTCAAGGCCAGATTGGATGGGACTTGGAGCACCCTGGTCTAGTGAAGGTGTCCCTGCCCATGGCAGGGGGTTGGAATGAGATGAACTTTAAAGTCCTTCCAACCCAAACCAGTCTGTAATTCTACAATTCTAGAAGAGGTACCAAACCCTTCACCTCAGGTGCAGCTCTGTTCTTCCTTCCATCTGGGTGCACCTTGGAGATTTCAGGCAGAAACTTCCTAGGGCAGTCAGTGAGGTCTGTGCTCAGAGTCCCCCTCTGTGGGGTCAGCACAGGGGGGATGCTGAAAGATTTGAGAGATGGTTCTTCCTCAGGAGCCCTGCTATGGGCCCAGCACGGATTTACCTGGGACAGGGGCCAAGGGGAAGTACCTGGGCCTGGGAAATGCCTCGAGCCTGTGGCAGTGCAGCTGCTCTGGCACCTCACTGTGCCATCCCTCGTGTCCCCCATCCCTTGTGTCCCCACAGTGCATTGTCATCGGCCTGCAGTCCACGGGGGAGGCTCGCACCAGGGAGGTCCTGGACGAGAACGATGGGCACCTCAACTGCTTTGTCTCTGCTGCAGAGTGAGTTAAAAATCCCTGTTTTCCTTTGCAGGGTGCGTGGGAGGCCGGAAGGGTGGGAGGAAAGCTCTGCCCTGGAGCACAGAGCGCTGGCAGGTGTTAAAACGCAGTTTGATGTCACCTCCCCCTGTACCATGGAGGGGACACTCAGGTGGGCCCTTGAGGCACTGTATCCTCAGTGGGACTGGATGAGCTGCATCCTGGATTTTGAAGTCTCCCGTGGTGCAGACTTACAGGAAGAGCCTGGTCCTACTCTATACACACATAAAAGAATTGGCAGAAAGAGAGCCAGAGTTGTAGCTCAGGAGTAGTTTGTGTGGATCTGGTTCTGGAAAACGAGGCTGTTGACACAAGAAATCAGCAAGAGAATTTACTGTGGTGGCAGAGGTTGGGATGGTGCTGTGAGGTGGCATCAGTGTAGCAGGGGGAGGGAGGAGTGGTCTGAGGAGTTTAGATCCACCAGTGTTGGCTTTTAGCTCATGTGTAAAGCAGGACCAGTGTCCTGGTTGTGTGGCCATTGTTCCCAGCTAACAGGAGAGCTGCCTGTGCCAGGCGTGGGCCAGCAGCAGGACTTGTGCTACCCATTGAGCAGAGAGTGAGGCTCCTGCTCCCTCTCCTTCCTGCAGCTTCCAAAACCACAGCCCATCCCTGAATGCAGCTGTTCCAGCATGACAGGGGACAGAAATGTGAGACACGGATTGGGTTTCCTCTGTTCTGCAGAGCTGTTTTCTTCTAAATGACTTTTGCTGCAGGTGGGAGCAGTGAGGGATGGCCAAGGCAGCGTGAGGCCGGTTTAGGCTGACCTTTCCTCCCTTGCTGACGGGGGTTTGGGTTGATCTGTGTCACTCCTCTGCCTCCAGCCCACTCCTGAAAAACCAAACATAGTTTGGTGACAGTGCACCAGGGCAGGCCTGGCAGCTCCTTGGGTGATTTGGCCCCTTGGATTGGTTTGCATGTCACAGAACTCCTGTCTGGAGGACAGTGTGGTCCTTGGCTGAGCGGTGCAGGAGGAGGGGTCTGCCAGGGGTCCCACTCTCTGTGAACTGTCCCTGCTCCCAGAGGCAGGAGCTCTGTGATCCACAGCCCTGGCCAGATCACTGAGTGTCTCCTGGCATCTGCTCAACCTCCAAATGTGTGTCCTGGTGTTCTAGTGCTTCGGGGGATTCCTGGAGGGGGATGTGCTGGGAAGGAGCAGTTTAAAGATGCCGAGAAATGGGGTTAAAAATAAACATGGTCCTGTGAGTGGATTCCTGCCCAGGACTCTGCTTTCAGGGAGACGGGGAGGGCGAGTGCGGGAAGTGAGTGGAATTTCTCAGGCGGGAGGCTCCGGAGTGAGTGGTCATTGGGTCACCCCAGCACTCGGGACAAGGGGTCATTCCTGGTGTCACATAACTGCAGTCACAGAGCTCTGTCCCTCTGGGGTGCAGTGTGGTCGCTGTCCCCTTCAGCCCCTCACACCAAGGGTCCTGGAGCTCCCTCCCCAGTTCCCAAGTCTCCCTTTTCTCAGCCGAGGGAGTTGTCATGTCCATCCTCTCACCTGCTGCTTGCAACATTTGGTTTTGGGGTTTTTTGTTGTTTTTTTTTCAAACAGAGCTCAATCAGCTCCACTCGTTGCCCTGGGGGTTCATCCACACCGTCAGCATTTAAACATTTGCTCTTTGATTTGCAGAACAGCCCATAGAAACCTTTGTTTTTCACCTTTTCTGACTTTTTTTTCTTCCATTCACTTGGAACCACTACAGATCCATGTTGTGTCCCTTGGTTTTGTGGGAAGCAGGCCCATGGCCGGGGAGTTGGAGGACTTTGGTGGAGCACATTTGTTGGATGGTCTGACAGTGGTCTGTGTTCTCAGGGCATGGAGAAGGGCTGGGACGCTGGATCTTACTGGATTTTTGGTGTAACAGCTTCCCAATGTAGTGTTTCCTATTCAAAACTACTTCTCAGTTGCTACATAAAGGTCCTGCAGCTCCAAGAGCTGCCCTGTACCCGGGGCTGGCTGAGCCTGAGCTGGTGGACATGGATGGGGTGGATTGACCTCTTCCATGGAATGTGGGGCAATCCCAAACACACACTGGTATGTGATAACCAGCACGTGTTGCTGGCAGCTGGAATAAATTCTGCATCTTACTTTCAGAGGCGTCTTTCTATCACTAATTCAGAAGCACTTTCCTTCAACCAAAAGAAAGAGAGAAAAAGGAACTGGCATTAAAAGAAAACGTAAGAGCTCCCTCACTCCCAGCCCAGCCCCTGCCTCCTGCCCTGCTGCTCCCCTCCAGCCACTCAGCTTCTCTGCCTTTTGCCCTTCTTCCCACTTCATGCTTTTTGCTGCTCTCTCTGGTTTTGATTTTCTCTCCTGCACATCTCCCATTGCTCCCTCATCCAGGGGATGGCAGCTCTGGGTCATCCCCCCTTTTCCTCCCTCCGCCCCACTGCCCTTGCCCTGCCCCTTCCCCTCAACCCGTGCTGGGGGCAGATGGCACAAGGCCTGGCTGGTGTCTGAACCCCTCCTCCAGCAAGAGGGTCCTCCACAACCCCTTACTTAGAGCATGGCAGGTGTCCTGGGGAAAAAAGTATTTTCCCTGCCTAATTACTTGTTGCGGCTGCTGGTAAAGAAGAGTTTTGGGATTTCTCCTCCGGTGGGGTGTGGAACAGGGGGAAGAGAGGGCAGCAGCACTGGCAAGCTTGTGGAGCAGCCTGTGCGAGCTGGTCCAGGAACCCTCTCCTGCAGTGGGGGCTCATCGTGCTGTGCTTGCAAGCAAACAGTGTCCCAAAACACCAGTACCTTCCTGAGTCCTGCACACTTCTCTGGAGGCAATCCCCTGGGATTCCTTCCCCGAGGAGCTGGCACTGCTTAGAGCCAGCCATGCGCCCGTCCTGATGTGTGCAGCCAATTTCAGCCCTGCTCAGGAGTGCCTTGTTCTTCTTCCTTTCTCTCTCTTCCTTTCTCTCTCCCACTCTCCCTCCCTCCCTAACTGCCACCCCCACCCCAGAGGCTCTGTCTTTCTGAGGTCAGACTGTCATTTGGGGCAGGCTCAGCTCTTTTGGGATTCCTCCTCCTCTCTCTGAGCTGGCCCTCCCTGTCCTGCACTGGTGCCCCAGCGGGGCTGGTGTGGTGACACCGCTCGCTCTCTGTGCAGGGCGGCCGAGGGGCCGCTGCCCCAAGGCTCTGCGGGGCCCGTGTGACCAAGGGGTCGTCATCAAGATCAGCGATGACAGCAGCACCGACTCCGACATGGGGCTGGACAGCGACCTCACCTCCTCCCCGGAGTCCCTGTTGGAGACGGACGACGTCATCTTCGTGGATCACACATTCAGCGGCTGCCCTGGCGAGGACAGGGGTGAGCGGGGCAGTGACACGGGGACAGCAGGGAAAGGGGGCACAGGGTCCTGCAGGGAGCCCTTCAGGCTTGGGACAGTCTTGTGATCTTGGCTGCATTTTGTCCTGGTGGTCACACTCGGGTTTGTGAGGTGGATCCACATTCACCCTCTGTGATCAGCGAGCAGGAGGGATCTGCCCTGAGTGCTCCTTCCCCCAGCAGAAAGGGGAAGCCCAGAGGGAATTCACTCTGTGCTCAGCATTTACTGCAGGTCATAGTGCCTTCGTCCAGCAACGGTGCCCCCAAAAACCCTCTTGAGATGACTTTTTCCCCCTCTTTGATGTCCAGTTGCCAGGTAACTCTAAATTTCTGCCTTTTACATCGCAGGCAGTTTCCACATGCTGCCTTCCCAGAAAGAGCTGCATGGCCTGAGAGAGCTGAAGGTTGAAAAGATGAAGCAGGACCTCCTAGCAAAAGTGAAAGCACTGGGCAAAGAGCTACCTCTCAACACCTTGGATGAACTGATCGATTACTTTGGGGGCCCGGAGAATGTGGCCGAGGTACTTCCCACAATCACACAGTCAGTGTATTTTGGTGGCACTGGGTGACAGGAAAAGGGACCAGCAAAGAATCACAGAATCATGGAATGGTTTGGGTGGGAAGAGACCTTAAAGATCACCTTGTTCCACCCCTCTGCCCTGAGCAAGGACACCTTCCACTATCCCAGGTTGCTCCAAGCTCCATCCAGCCTGGACTTGGACACTTCCAGGGATGGGGCAGCCACAGCTTCTCTGGGCAACCTGTGCCCACATAGGGAAAAACTTCTTCTATAGAAAAAAAAAGAAGGTTCTTGCTGGCAGAGGGTTTCCTCTCCCTGGCAATGTGAAAAAGCTGTTGGGAATTGACTGGATGGCCTTGCTGGGCCACGTGGGTCCCCAGCCTGTAGCAGCCCCTCTCCTGTGTGCAGATGACGGGCCGGAAGGGACGGGTGGTTCGCAGGCCCGACGGCTCCGTCGTGTTCGAGTCCCGCGCCGAGCAAGGGCTCTCCATAGACCACGTCAACCTGAAGGAGAAGGAGCGTTTCATGCAGGGGGAGAAGGTGAGCTGGGGTCGAGCTCCAAAAACCTGCACGGGACTGAGTGTGCTGAGAGGGGGAGGGAAGGGAGGGGGTTTGTGCCTCCCTCTGCCCTGCCAGCTTCAGGCCAGCAGCTCTCTGTGGGTTTGAGCTGCTAGAAGGTGACAAAGCTTCCCAGGTCCCTTCGTGGGCTGGGGCTGCTGTAGTGCCTGGGGCTGTTTCTTGAAGCTGTTTAACACGTGTCCAGGAACCTCACTGTGTTCTCACTCGTCTCTCCCATAGCTCGTAGCGATAATCTCGGAGGCCTCCAGCTCAGGGATCTCCCTGCAGGCAGACAGACGGGTGAAGAACCAGAAGCGCCGGGTGCACATGACCCTGGAGCTGCCCTGGAGCGCCGACCGGGCCATCCAGCAGTTCGGTGAGGGCTGGGTGTCCCTGGGCACTGTCACCTCCCCTGAGTGTGGGATGGGCCCTGGGAGGGTTAGGTGTGGTGGCACCCCAAGGTGCATTTCGGAGATGTCTCTGTGGGGAACAGAGGCACAGTCACTGGTGCTGCTGAGACTTGGCAGAGCTGGGTTTATAGCCCTGAGCTCTGGGGCAGAGGATGGACTCTCTAGGGTGAGCAAGATGGGCGTTATGTGGCTTTTCTGGTTACATTCCCATTCCAGACAGGCCGTCCCAACCTCCCGTTCCACCCCTGTTCCTGTGTCCCCGTAGGCCGAACGCACCGATCCAACCAGGTCTCTGCTCCCGAGTACGTGTTCCTCATCTCAGAGCTGGCAGGGGAGAGGAGGTTTGCATCCATCGTGGCAAAACGCCTGGAGAGCCTGGTGAGTGCCCACAGCAGAGATCAGCTGTGATCCCAACACGGCTCTGATTCCCTCTGAGGAGATTCCGGGTCAGAGCTCCCGCCGGCATGGCCACTGTAACTGGGGGGATTGTGTCACTCCTGGCTGAGGCATTGCAGTCATGGAATGTGCAGAAGGCTTTTAGCATCCTGGGATTTGGGAAAGGAAGTGGGGAGGAATACGTAACCGAGGCGTTGGGAGGAATTTCAGGGAAACAGGAACCCACTTCCAGATGCTGCAATTTCCCCACTATTACGGGAGCATACATTCATATTATTCCCAAAAAGCTGATGAAATAATGAATGGAACAATTCATTTGCCTCTGTTTCATTTTCTTCACTTCTGATAAATCCCCAAATCATTTGGTAAAGTCTCAGTATTCCAGAGGAACACTGCCTCCCCATGGCATGTTCCTGGACGGGCCATCCTTCCCTGGTGTTTTGCAACAGCTCAGAGTAAGAACCTTTTGCTCCATCTGCCTTCCCAGGGTGCCTTAACTCACGGGGACCGACGGGCCACTGAATCCCGGGACCTCAGCAAGTACAACTTCGAGAACAAGGTGACAGGGCCGGGCTGGGGCAGCGCCGCTGAGAGGGGATTGGAGGAGCTGGGAGAGGGAGCCAGAGGCAGAGGCAGAGCCAGGAGGATCATTGCTGGCATCTGCAGGCAGGTCCCAGCCTAGCACACAGCTCTGGCTCCCAGCTCCCAGCTCCTGTGAGCCTGGAGTCATGGTCAGGCTGAGGACTCTGCTCCCACCGGGAGCTGGGAAGGGGAAGATGGGAAGGGCAGCCAGTCCTCTGCCCCCAGGGAGGGGCCTGTACTCCATTCCCCTGGGGACATGGGAGGCACTGATACAGCTTCCCCCTTGCCTTGTCTGTGGCCTTGCTGGGGTGACAGCGTTCTCTGTGGTGTGTGACACCCTCGGCAGTGTGTGACACCCTCAGCAGTGTGTGACACCCTCAGGAGTGTGTGACACCCTCAGGAGTGTGTGACACCCTCAGGAGTGTGTGACACCCTCAGGAGTGTGTGACACCCTCAGGAGTGTGTGACACCCTCAGGAGTGTGTGACACCCTCAGGAGTGTGTGACACCCTCAGGAGTGTGTGACACCCTCAGAAGTGTGTGCCCCTCAGCAGTGTCCCCTTCAGCAATGACACCCGCAGCAGTGACACTCTCAGCAGTGTGACACACTCTANGATACCCTCAGGAGTGTGACACACTCTACAGTGGCACCCTCAGCAGTGTGTGACACCCTCAGGAGTGTGTGACACCCTCAGCAGCGTGTCCCCTCAGCAGTGTGATACCCTCAGGAGTGTGACACACTCTACAGTGGCACCCTCAGCAGTGTGTGACACCCTCAGGAGTGTGTGACACCCTCAGCAGCGTGTCCCCTCAGCAGTGTGATACCCTCAGGAGTGTGACACACTTGACAGTGACACCCTCAGCAGCCTGTGCCCCCTCAGCAGTGTGTGACACCCTCAGGAGTGTGTGACACCCTCAGCAGCATGTGCCCCCTCTTTAGTGGCACCCTCAGCAGTGTGTGACACTCTCAGCAGTGTCACCTCAGCAGTGACACCCTCAGCCGTGTGTGACACCCTCAGCAGTGTCACCTCAGCAGTGACACCCTCAGCAGTGTGTGACANCACCCTCAGCAGTGTGTGACACCCTCAGCAGCCTGTGCCCCCTCAGCAGTGTGTGACACCCTCAGCAGTGTGTGACACCCTCAGCAGCGTGTGCCCCCTCAGCAGTGTCACCCTCAGCAGTGTGTGACACCCCCAGCAGCGTGTGCCCCCTCAGCAGTGTCACCTTCAGCAGTGTCACCCTCAGCAGTGTGTGACACCCTCAGCCCCCAGCTCGGCTGCCGTGTCGGTTCCTCCCGTGTGTGACTCTTGTCTCCTCCCGCAGTACGGGGCCAAAGCCCTGGACAGGGTCCTGTCCACCATCCTCAGCCACATGGAGAACAGGGTTCCTGTGCCCAGGAGCTACGAGAGAGGGGAGGATGCCTTTTTCCGTGGTAAGAACATTACGAGCTCCAGGGTTTCTGCTGGATGGGTTGGTCTCAGGTTTGGGATGCTGGAAGAACCGAGCAGGAGGTCAGAGGGAGAAAACAGGGGAAAATGCCACTGGCTTACGATGTCACCCTGCCAGGCCTGGGGAGGGGCTGAGTTCCTGGAGGGGAATCAGTCCTGCAGGAATGCTGATGGGAAGCTTAACCCCAAAATGCAAAAGATGTCTTCTGCCATTCCAGAAATGAAGCAAGGGCTTATCTCCGTGGGGATCTGCTGCAGCCAGATGAAGTATGGCACTGTCGCCGTGGAGAAGGGTACGTGTGGAGCTGTTCCTGCCCAAGGCAGGGGGCACGTGGAAGAGGCAGGGGTGTCATGGCCCACCCGACCTTGTGGGGTTTGCTGGGCACCTGGGCAGGATGTTTGCCTTGAGAGGAAGGTCCTGTGGGAACAGCCTGTGCTGCAGATCCCATGGCCCTGCAGATCCCATGGCCCCGCAGCTTCCCCACAGGAACAGCCCTTGGACTGGGCTGCTGTCACAAGGGACACGAGGGGGCTCTTTGGGAGGGGGCTGGTGGGTTCCATGTCCAGCTGCACCACGTTCCCTGACCAACTGTGCTCTTGCAGACTGCTCCATCACCAAATTCCTGAACCGCATCCTGGGCCTGGAGGTGGACAAGCAGAACATGCTCTTCCAGTATTTTTCTGACACCTTTGACTACCTGATTGAGAAGGACAAGAAGGAGGGCAAATACGACATGGGCATCCTTGGTATGGAGGAGGGGTGGCCACAGCTCTGCCTTCTGCACTTCTGGGATTCCAGTTCCTCCCTGTGCAGTGTCCCCACCCAGCACAGATCCTGAGACCCAGGGAGGTGGTTTTGGGAGGATGTTCCTTACAACAGCCTTTTCTCCTTCCACAGATTTAGCCCCAGGAGTGGATGAGATCTACGAGGAGAGCAAGGAGGTTTTCCTGACCCCGGGGCACCCGCAGGATGGGCAGGTTGTGTTCTACAAGGTGGGCACTTGTCTCTGCCTGGTTCTAGGCTGTGCTGAGGAGGGATTTGTGAGGCAGATACCAAGGCACTTGTCCTGCCCCTGGAGTTACAAATCCCTCTGTGTGTCCCTGTTCAGATCAGCGTTGACAGAGGCTTAAAGTGGGAGGAAGCCTATGAGAAGTCGCTCAAATTGACAGGAAAATTTGATGGGTTCTACCTCTCCTACAAGGTACGTCCCCAGGCTCTGCCAGGGTGGCACCTCAGCTCACCTGGTGGGTCATTCCAGCAGGATATCTGCCATGGTTGTACGAGGTCACTCTTCCTGAGGGCTGTGAAATGCCTCCAAGGACCTCCATCCTGGAAGGAAGGAGTTAAGTTTAGAGGAATCTGGGGAGGGAGGCTGTGCCTGTGACCATCAGCTGTACCCCACAGGTGCGAGGCAGCAAATACACCTGTCTGCTGGCAGAGCAGAGCCGCGGGAAGAACTTCATCCTCTACAAGCCAAATATCGGGAAGCAAAGCCAGCCCGAGAGCCTGGACAGTCTGCAGAAGAAATACCGGCGGGTAGGTGGGACCTGCAGCCTCCAGTCTGGGGCTGGGGGAGTTTGGAAGGGCATTCGTTGTAACCCTGTCACAGCTCCTCGTGGCTCTGTTGTGGGTGGGCAGGGATGGTGGTAACACCAGCTGTCCTGACTCCCAGCCCTGGATTTCACATCTCTTCATCCTGGAAAGTGGAAAATTCCTAAAGCTGCGTGTTCTGCTGCAGGTGCTGCCCGAGGAAGCCAAGGAGCACTGGGAGAGCAGCTACCACTTCTCCTTGAAGAACTGTAACCACGCTGTGTGGTAAGGCAGCTGCAGCTCCAGCCTGCCACACGGTCCCAGGATGGTTTGGGTTGGAAGGGACCTTAAATGAAGCTCATCCAGTTCCATGGCAGCGATGGGCAGGGACAGCTTCCACCACATTGCTCCATCCAACCTGGCCTTGAACACTTTCAGGGATGAGGCAGGCACAGCTTATCTGGGCAGCCTGTGCCAGGCCCTCACCACCTTGACAGGGAGGAATTCCTTCCCAATATCCAATTTAAATCTCTCTTTCAGCTTAAAGCCATTAAGCCACGTCCTCCATCCCTAGGCAGGACCCTGTACCCTGGGGGTCCCTGACTGTGGCAGTGGGGGTGGCTGTGGGGAAGTGGATCCTGCTCAGCTCCAGGAACCTGTGCTAATTCCCATGGTTTTCTCCCATGGTCCCCGAAGGAACAAGAGCTGCAAGCTGATCCAGGAGGGGAAGGAATGCTTCCAGGGCATGCGCCTGAGGCACTATTACATGCTGTGCGGGGCCCTGCTGCGCGTGTGGAGCAGGATCGCCGGCGTCATGGCAGACATCACCAGCAGCAGCTACCTGCAGATCGTCCGCCTCAAGACCAAGGAGAAGAAGAAACAAGTCGGTGGGTGAAGTGCTGGGGAGGGGAGGGGGAGCAGGGGGAAGGGGTCCAGCTGCCCAACACCAAGATTCCCTTCCTAAAAGGGACGTGTTCCAGCCTGGAAGCACCCACTGCTGAGGTGACCCCGTGGGAAGGAGGGGAGCTCGTGTTGGGGCAGAGGGGGTGAGCCGGGCCCATCATGCTCCTGAACAGCCCCAGTGCTGCTGCTCTGTCCCCACAGTGCCCCATCCCTTCCCAGAGTGATGTGGGGAAGTTGTGAATGGAGAGCACAGAGCTTAGACAAGTCCCTGCCTCTGACAGGTTTCTGGCAGTAGACAGCAGCTTTATTGAGGCATCCAGCACCCCAAAACCCACTCTCACTTGCAAGTTCTTAATAATGACCGATCAGGCCTATTACAACATGAATTGTTTATTTGAATAGGCCAAGGAAAACAGACGTAAGACTCAAACTTTACTTCCTACACAGGATAAACAAAAGAAACACTACTAGCAGATAAAGGTACCTATGTTACAGCTAGCAAAGAAATAGTAAAAATTAGGAGTCAGTGTCACTTACCAACGAATGATAGCAGTGTGCAGAGAATCTCCTTAATTTCTCTCAGTCCTCTGGGGAAGTAACTCGATGCCAACATCTCAGTCGTGGAGGAGAACTCTCCAGACACTCAGAGAGTGTGCAAGAGATTTCTGATTTCATGAAAATCATAGTGGGCTTTTATAGTTGTAAAAATGCTTGTGTTCTGCAGTCACTAATTTTCCTTTCTCACACCAAGACAAGATGCTTATTGCTGGCTAAGGTTTTCAGCTGAGATAATTCATCACATGACAAACAATTGCAGTCTGACTGAGCCACATGTGACAGGGAGATTAGGTTTTGCTGTATCAGTAGGTGAAAGGTCCTGCCACAGGGAACTGATGTCGGTCTCTCCCCCAGGGATAAAGATCCCCGAGAGCTGTGTCCACAGGGTGCGGGAGGAGCTGAAGCAGATGGACGAGGACGTGAAGCGGAAGCACAGCCGGCTGCTCCAGGCCCAGGAGCAGAGCTCATCCTTCTCCCTGCCGCTGCACATCCTGCCAGGGCCCGGGCTGCCCCTGCCCCGGCGCTCCCTCTGCCAGGATGAGATCCTGGACTTGACCTACAGCCCTCCTGGCAACAGCATTCCCGACGTGGTGTTGAACCCGGAGACCAGAGCGCTCTGCTTCTCCTCGGAGCCCACCCTGCAGCCCACCCTGCAGCCCCAGCAGCAGCAGCAGCAGCACAGATTGTCCTTTGGCTTTGGCCACGCTCCTGGCCTGGAGGGCAGCGCAGCCCCCGGCCCCTCGCTGCACGAGCCCCCCGCCCTGCCTCTCCCGGCCCCCCTGCAGCAGCCACAGGAGGATTTTCTCCAGCAAGACGGGAATATCAATTTTAGAGAGATCCTGGAGGACATGCTGAGGACGTTCAATGGGCCCTCCCAGGAGAACCTGCTCCCTCCGGAGCGCCAGAGCGTGATCCAGTTCAGTGGGCCTTTCCCAGACTTCTGAATGCCAGCTGGGAATGCTGCTGTGGATCCGTGTCCTCTGGTGCAGAGGTGAGAGCTGAGGAGCCCTGACTTTCCTACTGGTTTGGACTGACCCTGCTCTGGTTTTGAGGGAAGAAAAAGCCTGTACGTCCTTAAAGCAAATTTTATTTATATGTAATATTCAGTCAGGCATGTACAGGTTTGTATGGAACGTGCCCAGGGGAGCTGAGCGGGTCCCGCTGGGCCGAGGGGCTCTGCTGGGTCGAGTCCTGCTCACAGGTCAGTGCCCAAGTGGGATTTAGGGGAGACCTCTCCTCTGCCCACCCCCTGCAGACTACTGAGTGTCCGAGCCTTCCTCAGTCCTCCAGCCCAGCAGGGCACGGCCAGGCTCTGGAATGACCCACTGACCAGTGCTGGTCAGGTAGGGAAGGGTGGGAGCCCAGCCCCCAGCTTGGGCTGCCCCAGCGCTGCTGCAGACCCTGAGGCTGTGCTGGCAGGCTGGGATGGAGGGGAAGGGAATGTTGTCCCAGAGGAGCTGGGAGATGCTGAGCTCAGATGTCCTCTGGCAGGGCTGAGCAGGTGTAGTGAGAGACCAAAAACTGCCTGTGCTGCCCTTCCTGGGAAGGGGCCTTGGGCTGCCTGAGCTCCGTGAGAGTGGCCAGAGCTGGCTGCACCCCCACGGTGACACAGCTTGGGTCTGTCAGAGCTCAGCCACGCCAGGACCAGCAGGATTCCCCAGAGCAGAAGGGACACATGCCCCCTGTCCTGCACTTTAACCTCACCGGGTCGCCGTGACCAGACGTGCTTTGGCCAGTTTCCTGCTGTCACATGTTGTCCCTTCACCTGGACATCCCGCTGGTCCTGCCACTGGCCTTGGTTGGGCCGTGGACCCTGGTCCAGGGGTCTGGTTTTGGGTCAGGGCAACCCAGAGTGGGTGTGCAGTGTCACTGTCACTGCTCAGGGTGTGCAGTGTCACTGTCGCTGCTCAGGGTGTGCCGTGTCACTGTCACTGCTCGGGGCGTGCAGCGGCACTGTGTCACTGTCACTGCCCCGAGTCCCTGTTGAGGGTGTGCAGTGTCACTGTCGCTGCTCAGGGTGTGCCGTGTCACTGTGTCACTGTCACTGCCCAGAGTCCCTGTTCAGGGTGTGCAGTGTCACTGTCACTGCTCAGGGTGTGCAGTGTCACTGTGTCACTGTCACTGCCCAGAGTCCCTGTTCAGGGTGTGCAGTGTCACTGTCACTGTCATGGGCATTCGGCTGCTCCTGCTGCAACTTTCCCCTCGGATACCAAAGAACAAAAGCTGCTTTGCAAAGCACTGCCCCACCCCCTGCTGCCTCCTCCCCAGGACAGAGGGCATCGAGGCATTTCCTAAAGGTGGCACCGGGATGTTTTCAGGGAAGAACCTGGGCCCATCCCTGGCTGACCTGGCCCTTCCTCGGAGAGCCCCTGGGGAAGGGGGTCCCCTGTGCCCTAACAGGCCAGTCTTGAGGGGGCTGGAGCTTCACAGTGCCTGGTGGTGTCACCTCCTCCAGGCAGACACCCCCATGTCCCCCCAGTCTCGGGGACTGGCCCAGTGCCCTGTTTGGTGTTGGGAATTGCTCTGGGTTTGTGTTCTGGGAATTGCTCTGGGAGCCTTGTGCTCTGGTTGTGCCGAGCTGACCCACGACACCCCGAGGTCACAGACCTGCCCTGGCACCACACCAGTGGGCTCAGTTTGAGGCTACTCTGTTCACTGAATTTCCTTTTGGGGGCCTGTCCTTACCCCCTCCCCAGCTGGCACCTGCCTCTCGGCACCAGGCCAGGCTCGATCCCTGTGGTCGGGGGCACATTTCACCTCCTTACCTCAAAGTGATCACCAAAGATGGGGGAGCCCCCTGTGTCCCCCAAAGCTCTGCTGCTGCCCCGGGGGCTCCTGCTTTCCTTCAGCTCTGCTCCTCTTCACCCCAGCAGCCTCCCCCAGGCCCAGGCAGAGCCAGGCTCCCCGTCTCCACACCCTCCGCTATTTAAAGCACTGCTCACTTGGGGCTGAATTTTCAGCAATGAGGGAAAAGGACGCCGGGAAAACCCAGCTCAAAGAGGTTTAAACTCAGGAATAGCGAGGGGGGAATTCCCTGCTGGGCACCCTCTGCTGTCACCGGAGCCTTACCTGGTGGCTTTGACCTTAACTTTAAAATATATGCAATCGTCCCTCCCTGGTCTCTGGAAAGACAGAGAGCACCTTCAAGGAATCCCTTCCCTGCCCCGATCCCATGTTTTGTCAGGGTTAATAATATGTAATGTTATCTTTTAACTAAATTATTCTGCAGTTGTCCTACTGATTGTATTTTTAATGAGTCCCTGTTTTCTTCCCTGACACTTTTGTGTTCGCACTTTTTAATCTGCTTGTCGTTTGCCTTTTGTTTCTATGTATATTTATAATTAAGCTGTACATATGTAAAGAGATTTTTTTAGAATATGTGCCTTGGACTAATAATTCCTGAATTTTCTACTTGCCTCAGAAGGATAATTTTTCATTCTGCTCAGTAAAAATGGAACAGAAGCCACACGTGAGATTTCTGTAATTCCCAGCTCTGTCTCTGTCAGTCTGTCCAACCTGCCCCAGGAGCCCAGCTGGGACTTTGATCAGGAATCCCTGGGCCAGCGTCATGCTGGCAGCTGGACTTTGTATCTCTGTGTCACCAACTCGGTGGCATTGAAGGCCGTTGTCCCAAGCCTCCCACTCTCCCTGGGAGAAGCCACTGCTCGTACGGAGGAGGATCCTGGCTGGATCCAGCCTGGGCACTGGCCTTGGATGAGGCAGCTCCCTCATGGGCTTGGCTGGAAAAACAGAGATAAAGGAGCCTCTGTTCCAGCTGTTCCCCCAGCAGGAGCTGCCACGACTCTGGGACATCTTGTCCAGGCACTGCTGGCCCCGTTACCCCATGGGAGTGGGATGGGGTGACCCCAGTGAGTGGTCCCAAAACGAGTGGGATCCTCCCAGCATCCCTGATGCGCCAGCCTGGAGGCTTAGCAGGGGTTGTCAGACTTGGGGGACCCTGGGATTTTTCCTGGGGCCAGCCTCCCCGAGGGGGCTGCAGATGTGAAGGGGAGATGCAGCACTTCCCAGGCCCTGGGAAGAGGTGCAGCAGCATTCCTGCATGGCAGAACCTGAGCTGTCCCTGCCCAGGATGGGACGCCAGCCCCCATGGGCTTGGCTGGGCACGGCTGTGCTGTCACAATCACCAAGACGCTGCCCCGAGGAGGAGGAGGATGATCCTGCTTGCTGTGGTCAGACACATCCCTGGCTGCAGGGGATATTTTGCTGTGTCCCAACACACCTGGGTTCTGTTTTGCAGGAATTTCTCCTGGCCGGGGCTTGCACCACTGCTGGACCCATCCCCTCTGCTGCCCTGCGCTGCCAGGAGGATTCCTGGGGACAGGAGCGATGCCAGAGGGGACAGGAGGGATCCCTGGGGGACAAACACCTTCCCCCGCTCTGCCTTTTCCCAGGGAGCCCCTCGAGAGCACGGATCACGCCGGATTTGCACTTCCTCCTCAGCACCGAGGATTATCCCTGCTTGGCTCAGGAGTTGCATAAGGTCTTGGCTTCCCAGCAAACTCCAGGTTCTCCGCAGGAGCGGCGCAGCAGCCCCGGCCTCATCCCTGCTCCATCCCACACCGTGACACAGCAGCTCATTCCTAAAGTCTTTATTGCAAGGGGACTCCAGTTACTGCGAGGAGGCTCTGGCTACTCCTGCCCGCAGCGGCCGCAGCCCCCGGAGCCTCCGCCCAGCAGGTGCACGCCGTGGGTCGGGGCTGCCCCACCAGGAGCTGGATTGGAGGCAGCCCGTCATGGGGCTGGAGGAGGTTCCACGGGCAGCGGGGTCGAGACGGGCAGGGGGACAGGGGAGCGGAGCTACAGGTAGTGAGGCAGGTCCTTCTCGATCACCTGTGGGCAAGAGGGGAGCGTTGGACCCCGAGAACATCCCCAGCCCTCCCCTCCTCCCCAGCAGCAGCACTCACATAGGGATCTTCCATCGGGCTGTACCTCTTCACTACTTGGCCTTCCCGGTTAATGAGGAACTGTGGGAGTGAAGCAACCCCTGGTGAGCGAGTCCAGAGCTCCCAGGGAGCTGTTGGGGGTGTGGGGGATGGCAGCTGTAGCCCCCACAGACCCGCTTCCCCCTCAGCCATGCTCTGGGGCGGGGCAGGGGTTCCCAAAGGTCTCTAGGCACAGGAACCCCTCGGGATGCTCCTGCCCTGACACCAGGGGTAACAGCACAGAGCAGAGCCCGGTGTGAGGCTCCCTCCTGCCTCAGGGAACCCCCAGCTCCCCAGAAGGATATGCAGCCCAGAGGAGGCAACTGTGTCCTACCTTGGTGAAGTTCCATTTTATTGCACTAGGAGAGAGGAAACAGGAGTGAGTTTTGGGCAGAAAAGCCTTTCCTCAGGTTACTCCCCTCACAGCCAGGCCCTGAGCCAAGCCCTCCCTGCCGGCTGCAGGGCTGGGGGTCCCCGGGGCTCCCCCTCTCACACTCACTTGCCCAGGGTGCCTCTCCCTTTGGGCTGCTCCTTCATCCACTTCCAGAGGGGGTGAGCATCATCCCCGTTGACATCGATCTTGCTGTACATGTCGAACTTCACCCCGTAGTTCTCAGCAAATGCCTTGATCTGAGCGTTGTCCCCGGGCTCCTGAGGGGCCACACCGGGACCGTGAGGGTCCCCGGGCCATCCTGACGCTCCCGGAGAACCCGAGCCCCCGCCGCACGTACCTGCTTCCCAAACTGGTTGCAGGGAAAACCCAGGATGCGTAAACCCCTCTCAGCGTATCGGGCGTGCAAGTCGACAAGCTGAGTGTAGTTTACCGCGGTCTTCCCTCATTTGGAGGCCACGTTGGTGATGATACAGACGTCGCCCCTGCACAGGGGGTGGATGAGCTGCCCTTCCCCGCAGGGCACGGACAGAGGCCCCTCACCCGCCCGGGAGAGGCGTGCGGGTTACGCAAGAGCCGCTGCGGCTCAACCTCGCCCGGCGCGGCGTCCCGCCACCCCCGGCCCCTCCGTCCTACCGGTATTTCTCCAGGGACACGTCGTTGCCATCGATGTCAAGGGCGTGAAAGTCGTAGATGGCCCTGGCCGAGCGCCAGTCGTCCGCCTGGGCACACTGCGGGGCGGGCGCATCAGCGAGGAGCCCCGCGCCGGCCCCGCCACCTCCGCTCCTTTGTGGGACCCTGGGGAGCCTCTCCCCCCC